>LOJH01010393.1:3632-18116 GCA_001685095.1 Ellobius talpinus
GTTTGTGTGTGTGTGTGTGTGTGTGTGTGTGTGTGTGTGTGTGTGTGTGGCAGAAAGCATTATTCAATCATGAGCCATCCCAAATGGTTCCAAACATAGCTTATATTACACTCCAGTGCATTTACAACAATTCTGAAGAAACTAGGCCACTCAATTTCACAGTTCTCGGGGAAAGTAAGGCTCTTTCTGGAACTCCTCCTTTTCCAGCACTGTGTTTGTGAGGCATTCCAGATGCACAAGCCTTGAAAGGTGGCAGTATCCATCTAGTCTTGAGAATGAACACACAGAGAGAGTGAAAGTTTTCACATCCCTGCCTCCCTAAAAAGTAACTGCCACAAACCACAAATGAACCCACTTAATCCAATTTGGGAGGATTCCTCTCGGGAAGAAAGACTTTCACAGTTAGCATCAAAGCATCCCATCTAATTCTTCTTTGCTGGAGTTTCTCTCTAGGAGTGTGGGGGGTCTAGTGCAGTGTTTGATAAAAGAAAAATAAAGCTACAGACAGTCCTGTGGACTAAGAGGGCCAGCAGATATTTGCATGTGTGGGTAACAGGAGGCTGTAGCAGGTCAATGATACATTGTGAGTTTAAATTAAAATAGAGAAAGAGTTTGACAAATTGGAAACATGATCTAGATCTAGCAGAATGAGTTTTACTGAAAATAAATAGGTTTTTGTAATGGGTAAGTGTAAGCCAGAAGAGACATTGTTTGGCAAGAACTGGTACAAGACTATGTTTGTCAATGCTAATCAACTCCAGAAAAGTAACAAAACAAAAATATCACAAACAGATGTAATGCCATGGATTGCAGAGTCACTTTAGAGACCTGGTAACTAAAGGAAGGGGACTCTTACTTCTACCCTACTATAGGTGAAGCAGGCTCCATTCCACAGAGTAACCCTTGTTATCGTTTATAAACAGGTGGGGGGGATCAGTTCCACGATGGGCAGCAGTGGGTGAGATACAGATACATCATGCAGAGAGAGTTTGTGAATAGAGTTTATTTAGTGGGTTATGGAAGGGAAAGGGAAGGGGGATGGGGGGAAAGAGAGAAGTGGGGAGAGGAGAGGGAAACGGAGAAAGGGAGACAGAGAGAGAGAGAAAGAGAGGGAGAGAGAGAGAGAGAGAGGCAGAGAGGCAGTAGTTACCTCTTCAAGTAGTTACCTCTTCAGAAGAGGGACAGAAAGGGAGAGCAGGCTAGAGAGGAGGCAGGAGATCTGCTTGCCTCAGCTGAAGGGGAGGTGGTGGGAGTGGGTGGGACTTGTCTCTTAAAGGGACAGAGTACCCAGGTTGCAGACCAGGTCAGCAATAACACTGCTGCCCTTTTATACAAGTACAAGAAGAGTCCTGGGGCCCAAGTCCAATCATTCCTCTGCTTATCTGAATTCACAGCCTTACTTTCTAAGCAACCTTAGTTGCTTTTTCTTTTTTGTAACTTTGAACATCTTCTTGGAGCCTTCTCATGAGCCTTGCATCATGCTCGCCTCTTCATAAAACCCAGGAGACCTCAGGCTATCCTTCGAAGCCCCACCCCGACCATACTGCCAAATCCTTTCATAAACATCCTCATACTGCTGCCATCTTTCCCTTCCCACGCCATCATCTTCGTCTCACCAAAATCTCTCTTCCATCCTCACTGTTTCCCGGGGATGGAATGACTGAGAGGCAAAGATCAGCCCTTGCATTGTGAGTCACTGCCATGCAATACTCTCCATCAGTCTTTCCTGAATTCATCTGATCCTACTCTTCTGCCACCTGCTGTTCTTTCTGTTTTGTGTTGTTTGTTTGTTTTCGCTTTTTACTGTTGTTGCTGTTGTTTACTTGTTTGTTTAGTTTTTGCTTACCGCCCTATTTTTGTGCCAGTCTGTGTTTTGAAGTTTTTTTTTCCTCTGCCTATGCTGTTTTGATCTTCCTTAGGTTACCTGGTCCTTCCCTGGACAAAAATCAAAGGCCTACTCTGTCACAGAGGCCTCAGGGCTGCTTCCTAAGACATGCCCACCAAGAAGGTACTTGCAAGGAAGCATGGACAACAGAACTTCTCCCTGGAGACACACACTGGAACAACTGGCTGCCGGCAGACAGCAGGGCTCTCAAAGAGTTAATGAGGTTAAGGACGTATACCAAAATTCTGCCATAAGGAAACATTTTGTGCTTCAATATATGGAAGAATACAGACCCCCATGCCATACAAAAGCTAACCTCAGGCTCTGCACAGAGGGGTTCTGGAGAGAATCAAAGATACACAATGGAGGGTGTGGTCAAATGGTCTCACAAAAAAAAGCAGCTGGGAAGTGATGGAAGAAACAAACACACTGGTTAGCACATGTAAGGAGTATGGCCCTCTTAAAGAGGCATATAGCAGTCATTCTTTTTTCCCCTTATAAGCAATGCTACCATTTGCTTTTCAGTACCTTGAATACGATATGAAATAATTAAGTTGGGGAGACTCACCAAGACCCCACCCCTACCCTACTTTCCTCCAATATTTATTTTCTTCCTTAGAAACAGAATCATTACGTCTTAGGTGGATTCACAGCTGTTTGTGAGAAAAGGATGCTGCTCCATGCAGTGTGGGCATGTAACTGCCGATCAGAATTTAAAAAGCAGTGGTGTATGCAGAGGGCTTGACATTTTAAGTGTCTTAGTCCATATCATGATGTTTTAAAACCTATAAGTTCAAAGAATCAAGGCAAACAGCACATGTTCCCTGCCTTCTCAATTTACAGTATTTTAGCATCTTTGTTTTATGGAAGGTATATCATTTGTCCACTTAGGAGATCCACTTACCTACTTTTAATCTGTTTAAAAGTCATGAGCATGAGTGACATTCAGCCCTGAGATGATTCCAGCAACCACACCATGAAGAGATCTTTACTGGCTCCCAAATGAATAAGAAGAGGGGCAGAAATCCAAGCAGCTTAGCTCATACTGATAGTCACATCTCTCCAAGATACCCATGTTTACAAACTATGAATTTCTTGTCCTTTGGCCTCATTCTGCCTCGCCCAAGACTTTTTGAGCTTCGGGGTCAGACAACACCTTCAATTTGATTAGCATCCAGCATCCTCTGGCTATGGTCACTGTATCACTGATTGTGCCATTCAGCTCCCCACTAGAAAGAATTAAGGAACTCAGCCCTATGGGAAGAACAGCCATGTGAACTGTGTAGCTGCATTTTGTTGCTTTTCTTCACTTTTTGCTGGAAGGCAGAATGGGAACTGCAGGGTAAGGCTTATCATCAGAGAAAACACTGCCTCTTGCATTTTTCACTCAGAATATCTCCATGGAAATACACAGTCATTCTAAAAAGCACATCCCATTCCTCCTGATGAATTTGAAATAATTTGAGGAATTCTTAAATACGTGGCTCCACTTTTTTTTTCATCCTTCATTAAAATAAGTGTTTATACATGAGACCTATGCACCATCTTTCTGCAGGCTGTCACACACCAGGGACTTTGCCCATCCGCCCTCTGATGGACAGCTACTCTAAGGCTGCTCCATCGCATTTCATTAAGAGCAACGACTCTCGGCTGGCCACCTTAATGTCACAGCTTGGAGGCTCCTAAAGCAATTGGTTTTGTAATTTATTTTGCGAACCGTGCTATGGACATAAAACTTAGAAAAGTGAAGCTCAAGTTCCAATCTAAAGATCTGAAAAGAACATTTTCAATCTGTTGGTGCAGACTGTTCTCCATCAGCCAAGCTGCCAGCAGTTACCCTTGGCACTGGGCGGCCTCACACAGCCAGGCACAGCCGCTCCTCTGGATGCCGTGGCAAGCAGAGTGCAGAGATTACCACATTATCATCTCCCGACTGAAGCCAGAGTTCCATTTAACAAGCTGACAAGAGCACCAGGACTACAAAATAACAAGCAGAAACACGGTGTGGTATTTGTCAAAGATAAAGGGCTGAGGTTCAGCTTAATGCTTCTCAGAGGTTTGGGAAGACATTCAAATCATCTGCCCCAAATGTTTTCAGTGCCTTGAAGTTTTTCCCACATTGCTCTTATTTGGGGTTTCCATTTTGATCCAGGAGGCTTTGGCTGGCAGCACTCCTTTGAAGAAACTAGAACTGTCCTTAGACTCTGCTGATTTCTTCTAACACGTTTTATGTTTCCACAACTGCATTTTACTTAAAAGACCATGGCTACGTTCAATTCTACGTTATCATTAAGCTTTTCTGGAGCTATGAATTTCATATGAACACACATTTTACATGCTGAAGGCTCATGGCATCTTATGTAGCCTCTTTTCTTCACAGCTTTAAAGAGCATTGAGAGGGTTTGATTTTTAAAATGTAGAATCAGGGTTAGAGCTAGGGGAAAATACAGTGTTTAAATTATAATGCATCCCTGTGCACTGCATTGTTTTTATTGCAGGAAATGATATTTTTAAAAAAATCAGTTATCCATAGGTATTTGAGACTCAGTCTCCTGAGAGTCTGTCTATCACGTGTACACATAAATTTTGACCAAAAAAGTATTCTTTCTATTTTCTTCTGAATGTCAAAACCAGCAAATACAACATGAAATATGGCAGATACCAGGAGAATTAATTTCTGGATGAGTTCACCAGTTTGTTCAACAACAGCTGAAGAGAAGCAATATATTTTAATATCCAAATATTAATATATACCCTTTTATTTTTATATAAACTACTATGAAATAAGACTATAAATCATCTACCTAAAATCCTTTCAATATTGCAAAGCAAGGATGGGTCTCTGTTGCTCTTTCATGGCCTGGGGATCACACTGCAGGAGGTGACTGCACAAAGGTCAAGTCTCATTCCTGCCACACCACTTTATTTCCCATGTCCTCAGCTCTCTCATCTAGATCTTTATCCAACTTGTTCACAGAGAGATCATTTTCTTTGGCTACCACAGTGTGTAATTTCATCCTGTGTTTTGAATTTTGAAAACATTGGCCTAAATAAGCTTAAATGTATGTTAGCATTACACACTCAAGATTCTGGGGAAATTGTTTGACACAGACTGTGGGCGGTATGCCCTATGACGGCTTAATAGAATCTTCAAGTCCAGATCAGGAATGAAATGCTCCAACTGTGATCAGTTATAATAGAAAATCCCCCACGTGTTTCCACTGAGTAGGGAGCTGAAAACACAACAGTCTTTTACTATTTTAGCTACCAAGAGTGGGGGTTTTGGTGCTGAAGCCAAGATACCAAGAAAAAAATGTGATTGAAGAATTTTCATTCAGAAACATCTCTTGTATGAGAAAAGCCACTGATTACTTAGAATATAAGCTATTACAACCAAATAAAAAGAAATTATTCAGGCACAATTTTCAGGTGCCTAATGTACCCATCCAGAAAGCAAGCTGATTAAGTCTTGGCCAATGTCTGACTAGGACTAGCTCTGACACTACCCCATCGAGAACCGTATGATTCAGTTACATTCTTTATATTCTAAATAAACATAAAGAAACTAACAATAATACCACTGATTAAGAATTGTGATGGGGCAAGAAGAAAAGTACCCAGGGTAAATAACTTTATAAAGAAATATTATAGAGAGTATGAAAACTTCTGAGACACAAAGTATTGTCTACACAATACCTTGTTATTGTTATTTCTTTAACAATTTTAACAAGAAATTATTATTCCTTTAAGCTTTGTAATAAACATAGTAACTAGGTTGGTCTGAAGTAGATAATGAGTTGTCTCTTTTGATTATTTACAGTCATTTACTAAATGACTATAGTAAATGTTTGTTCATAGACTAAGTAAGACATGAATACAATTGGGAAACAATAGGGAGAAGAAAATAATGACAGCGGTTCTACCTCATTTCTATTTTAGTGTTTTAGTGAATAATAGAACAATTATTCTTAGGGGCAATATACACTTGCATGCATATACTAATACACACACACACACCACCTTTGCTCTTATAGCTAGTACACCCTCTTGTTTGTAGACTGAATTGAGGAAATACTTGAGTTTCTAGCTGGTTGAGTGTATCTGAGTAGTTTATGCATAAGCACAGGCCTAAACCATCTAGGGATCTGGAGTGTGTCTAAGAAAGCTCCTTTAATACAGAAGAAGCATGTAGGTGGTCCTACCATGAGATCATAACACACATCTTTTGTAGGTGACAGAACCTGCCATTGAGGA
This sequence comes from Ellobius talpinus, assembly GCA_001685095.1. Classification (NCBI taxonomy): domain Eukaryota; kingdom Metazoa; phylum Chordata; class Mammalia; order Rodentia; family Cricetidae; genus Ellobius; species Ellobius talpinus. The sequence goes on from LOJH01010393.1 coordinate 9,772, forward strand.
AAGTAAAGATGATCTTTAAACTCACTGGTGACTTATCAACTCCATTTACTCAATCTTAACCCATACCACCCTTCACTCAGTACCAATCCTTTAAAACAACATGGATTTGATACCTTTGCTTTTCTTATCGGTAGATCATTCCACATAGATTCAGTCTTCTATTTGTTTGCTTTTCCAATAGTCACAGCTTAACTTTAATCATGTTTTCTGAAGTTGATGCTTCGGAATTCAATTCTCCCCAGCAGTCTGCTCTCTTCTCCTACTTAGAAAGTACTAAGAGAAAATGCTAGAAGAGTCCCTGGAAGACTAACTGGAATGTTCTAATAGGGAATTTAGTCAAGTTTCCTTAGTAATGACTTTGAAAGGCCATTTAGTTCTAAAATTATACTTTAAATTATCCCTTTGTATTGTCAAAGTCCTTTATATAGTTAGAATCATTTGAATATTTAGACATAATGAATTTAATAATTTGTAAGTGCACCTGCTATATGATTATCTTTGAGTATTGAGTTTGCTATATTTAAAATATTTGAATTATATTGCTGGTTTGAAAATTATAGATAATTGGTCACTGAAGTGATGTACATTATGGTATTCTAACAGGAGACAATGAGTCAAAGCCAAAGATAACGAAGGCCAGAAGTGGCTCCCCACCTCTTCCTCAAGACTGAGGGATGACTAGAGCAAGAATAATGACTGTATCTCTAGAAGCAAATACAAGGTACTTAGAAAGAAATCGAACCACACGATCCTCTAATTCACCTTTTCACAGCACACAGTGGGTGAGCACTGTCACCTCAGGCTCACTGACAGACCCAGATGTTACTTCTCATTTGATACAGAATGGAGAAATAGAGGATAGTATGCCAGGTGAGAGCATAGGTTCTAGCACCAACGTGTCAACATCTGAATCATGTATCTGTCAGTGCCTTGCTACAAAGTTGCAGAATATGTTTTACCTCCTCTGGGGTTCAGTTTCTCCATCTGCAATATAGGCTAACAGTATCATAAATGAAACATAGAGTACACTTGACTTGATTAGACTTCTGCTACCTTTGGAACTGATGAACAATTCTTGATCAACAGGGGTATGGAGGTCTCAGAGATTAGAATTAAACTGTATACCCACACAAAAGTCAAAATACCACCTGAAAATGGAAAGGTGCTTCTGTAATGAGGTAATGTTTAGACATTAAAGTGCTCAAAATTGAACCCAGTTCATGCTAAGCAGGTACTCTACTACTGAGCTACAGCTTGTCCCTGAGGATGATCGTGGATCTGAGCTTTAGAATCCACACTGAACTGACTGAAGAATACATTCCTACAATGTGCACACAATGCACATTCTGATTCATGAGGTCCAGAACAGGATTCAGGATTGACTGTTGGAGTGATTGCTTACAAATGTTCTGCAAGACCCAGCTTCTGAAACTTACTCGTTGTGAGTAAAACTGAGGAGCAAATAGTCCTCCTCTTTGAGGAATATCCATCTTTTCCTCTCCATCTATGTGAATGACACAGAGTTGAAGAGAAACCAAAGTGTCAAAGCCTACCATACATAACGTGTTCAATAAAATTTTAACTTTCAACCACAAAAGCATATATATATATTAGATTAGATATAAAATGAATTCTTATTATGAGTTGTAGATAAAATAATTAAGAAGGCTTTGCTGTGCGGAATTCATAGCATCTGCAACAAGGGATATGCAATAATCACAGGATTTTAAAATCTGGAGTTACCTAACAAGCTTACTATAAAAAAAGGAGTAAGGTAGAGGGAAGAAAGGAAAAGCTACAAATATCAAGAACCTACTTAGATGATGCAAAGAAAGAACAGCGACTAGACTGTAACCAAGCTCTGACCTGTAGTTAGAAAGATGACCATATAGAATGCTGAATGGATAGTCAGAGACTGGAGCTCCAACAGATAGTGGGGGAAGCCTAAGTTGGTGAAGATTTCCAATCTATCCAGCTATTACCAGCTCCTTCATAGGCACATCAACAAATTTCCTTACTTCTGCAATTCTTCATGCTTTTGAAATTTGATAGTGATTTCTTTATTTTGCAAACATGGGAGAAGTTGTTTTAGTATACTCTTTAGTTCCCTTGTGGTGCTTTCCCTGAATGCATCAATCGCAACTCCCTTGAGGAGCTGACCTGCTACAGAGGCACTATGCTTCTATGCTCCAACCTTCCTTCTCTACCTGAAGCCACTAATGCTCTCTGAAATCTGGGCTCTGGGAAAGTGAAGAGACCATGGCTGAAATTCTTTCAACGATAATACAGAATAGCAGGTAAATGTGGTCTTCGGTTCCTGAGTACAACAAACTAAAATGAATAGTTAATGACCAATAAAATTGTTAGATCAAGTGGCCTTTGATATCCATGATCCCCACTTGAATGTTCTCCAAAGAGACTTTCATTTCATATCTGAAGCACAGAGAAGAGCAACAGGATGTGGATATGACTAAGTAGTTATTATTAGCAATATCCAGATATAATTCCAGAGGTTCTCAGAATAATAATGTATGAACAAGACAGCTATTTCAAGAAAACTAATTAATTTTCTTTTTTCTTTAGACAGGGATCTTAGGATTGCCTAGGCTGCTTTCCAAGTCCACAGCTCAAGCAATCCTCCCATCTCAGTTTCTGACTGCTTGACTGTACACAAGAATTTTGCTATTGCTGGGCAGTGGTAGCACATGCCTTTAATCCCAGCACTTGGGAGGCAGAGGCAGGTGGATCTGTTTGAGTTTGAAGTCGGCCTGGTCTACAAGAGCTAGTTCCAGGGCAGACTCTAAAGCTACAGAGAAACCCTGTCTCGAAAAACCAAAAAGAAAAAAATAAGAAGAATATCACTATATTGGGATGAATAGTCTACTATTCTGCGATGGCCACAACACTCTGACATTTCACTCCATAGTTATATATAATTTAAGATGGCAGAGGGGGGGAGGAGGGCTAAATACAAAAACACAGTTCTAAAACAAAAAGACTTTCAAATTTCTGTGAATTGTTAGGGGTAAAAGAAAGTAGAATCTCAAGAATCAGTACATTTAATACACGGGCTGGTTTAGAATTAGATGAGTTTAAAGAAAGTAAGGAAATGGTTTCGTTCTTATTCAACTCCTTTAGGAGGGCAATGTGTTTACCCTTCTGAAGACGGTGTGATAAATTCCTGAGAGCATGACTTAAAAGACAAGGACATACATCTTGGTCCATAATTGGTTTGCTCTACTGCTGGGGCCCTGAGGTTAAGCAGCATGGTGGGAAAAAAAAAACATAGAAGCAAAGTTACTCAACTCAACAGTGCTCAGGAAGAAGGATGGAGTCAGGGCACGAGTCAGCTGTCAAAGACACAGCCCCATTACAATGTCTTCCTACCAGTTGAGGAGGAGCTAGGGAGCTCTCCTTCAAACTTCTGATGAATTTAGGGCCCTCGTGATCAGGCCCTGTCTAGGTGACTGGCAAGGATAACTGCAGATGACTACATCGTAAACACTAGGGTCTTTGGGGAGATCCTTCAGACACAAATCAAAATAGGTGGTTTAAACAGAGTATCTTATTCCCTTTGTATCAATAAAGTGTTTTATCCACTCCATTTTAAAGAAGAAGAAAATTTCAGAAAGGCAAACCACCACAAACAGCTCAAAGTCAAGGTCAAAGTTCAAAGTGAAAGTCAGTTAGCTAACTCCTGGTGGCTTAAAACAGAAAGTAGGTCTACTAGCTTCAGGAATTCAAATTTATGACTTCATACTATCCTTCAAAAGTTTTCTTATGATTTATCAACTTCTCCATTCTCTTATTTAACTTAAGCTCAAGGTACAGAAACAGGTTTGTTCTTAGTAACAGGGAGTAAAAGTCCCTCAAACAAGGAAGAGTCCACGCCTCCAACTCTTTTTAACTTGCACCCCTTTGATGGTGAGATCTAATCCCGCGCCATGGCCCACATCTTTGCAGTGACATAGAATATATTCTTCAGTGTCTTCTCCTTCAATCTCCCTCCTGATCTGCTGGCTTATTCCCGCAAAGATACAATCCAAGATACCCTTCAGATTCCTGATGCCACCTGATTTGTTTGTTCCTCTATGAAACTGTCACTCATATCTGAAATCAATATTTCTACTCAAGACAAAGCCATTCAGAGCCTTGCCTCCTGTGGTGCTGACTCCTCAGCTGACAGGCTGGCACACACAAACAATAAGTATCATATTTAAAGAAACAAGTACTTCCTGGTGCTTCCTTACAGACTTTCATCATTTCCATGAAATACAATTATAAATCTCCACTCCCCTTCACACTGCCTTACTTCTAAGGCTTTCTTTGCATTATGGCAAAGATACTCTCTATTCATTGCCACTGGGCATCGGTGGTTTGTGGTGACAATAAACAATGATTTGCGGCTGGATCGTGGTATGAAGTGACTGTTTATGGCTATTTTTCTGGGGAAGGGCTTGAAGCTTCTTTCAGAACATGCAAGTGAGACGTACCCTCTATCTGATAAATACAACCAAGAATGAAACAGACAATACTAGTCCCCTGGGACTCATTAATGGAGGTCCAAACTCTTGGACGAAGAATGCTATCATTTCGCCCCTTTCTCATTCCATTTCTCCCCACACTGATTCACAAGCCGCACTTAATTTTGCACACTTTCCTCTCTTTCCTTTTCGTTCTTGTATGTCCTGTTCCTTAGCTTAATTCATGCCCGTGTTAGTGTCCAGCACACTCTAAGGCTTCCCATGGACTGTTCTATCTGCTTAACACTATCAACAAACTAATCCTTCCTGAATGGTGTGGACTGAGCTACATTCTGCCACTTCCTATATGCAGTTCTGTATTTTTATCCTCGTTTCCCTTCCCAGAGACTTCTTAAATGCTGGGTCTGGAACAATGTGAATTTATTCTCTACAGCATCACTCAAATACTCATGAATTAGGTAATTAGTGTTGTGGTCTATCACAAAAGAAAGGAGGGTTGAGAGGTTAAAAAGGTGCTTCAGATCAAGGAAACATTTTTAAGTCCTGAGAAGTCTTACTGAGAAAAATAAGAGTATTATTCCCTAAAGGTAAGGAAACACATTGTTCTTCAGCCAATTCAAGTCCTGATGCTGGATTCAAAAATCCGTGAGTGGATGGTGGTTGGCTCTATTACTTACATTTCCAACAAAATCTAAACTTAGTGGACTGACTGAAACATTTTCTCCACCAAAGAAAGAAGCAAGCTATTAGTGAACGGTGCATATAATCAGGTCATTGTTCATGCTGACTTGAACACATGTATATTTAATTGGCTCCATCACTATAACAAGGTAAAGGGGGATTCACTCTCAATTATACCTTACATGATGATATTTTTTTCTTTAAACTCATCATTTCACCCCAGTTAATTCCTGCTTAGTTGTCTGTCATGAGGGCCCACCCTACCCTCCTTTTTTTCACAAATGCAGGATCTAGGTAGAAACTGAAGTCATTATAAAGCCTTAGAGTTTATTGTACAAGAACAAACATGAGGAAGAAAATACAGAGTGTCAAGTGGAGATGAGGAAGGAAAACAAGTTGAGAAACTTACTTAGGCTTAACCAGGTATTAAATGCCACTACCAAAACTAGAAAATAAATAAACAAAATGTCCAGAAGTGATGGTTATTTTTAATTGTTAATGTGATACAATTTGAATCACTTGAGAAGAGTTTCTACAAGGAACTGTCTAGATTAGGTCGGCCTATTGATATGTTTCTAAAGGAGTGCCTTGAAGGTATTAACTGAGTTGAGAATACATATCCATGATGGGGGGTAGCATTCCCTGGATTTGGGTCCAGGACTGTATAAGTGTAGAGAGGCAACTAAGCTTAAGTAAGTATGGATGTGCTCATTTCTTTCTCTGTTCTTGGTCTAGGATGTGACTAGCTGCTACAATTTCCTGCCTTGTACCTTTACAGTCATGGTTTGTAACCTGTAATTGTAAGCTAAAATATTTGTACCCTAAGATGCTTTCTGTTAGGGTATCTTATAGAAAAAGCAATGAAATTAGGACACCATGACCAAACACAACTATGAGTTAGTATTACTGTGATAGCTTGACTCCTCCATGGAAATTTCTGTGGTCATGTGTATGGATATACAAATACTTACAGACAGTAATTAAAACATGTATGCATAAACATATATGAATATGTATATGTTCATTGTACTTGAAATATAAAATTTGAACTTTGTGTAATAACATGACACAGAAATAACTTAGCTTTAATTTGTGCTTATCCTTCATCCTTGCTTATCCTGTAACCCATACAATGTTTGGGGAGGCTGCTTGCCTATTCCCTGCCAGCCTGACTCCCGAAATGATTATTTCACATGATTATACACACAGAAACTGTATTAATTAAACTTTGCTTGGCCTATTAGCCCTAGCTTCTTATTGGCTAGCTCTTACATCATAAATTAACCCATTTCTCTTATTAATATTTTACCATGAGTCTTGTGGCCTACTGGAAAGGTTCCTGTGCATCTGTCTCTAGTGGTGGTTACATGGCTTCTCTATGACCCTGCCTACTCTCTCCCTACACCTTTGTTCAGGATTTCCTGCCAAGCTTTGTTCTGTCAAGGCATTGGCAAAGGCAGCTTTATTCATTAACCAATAAAACCAACACATAGACGGAAGGACTTCCCACACCCATGCAATTTATGTTACACAGATTAAATCAGTGAATAATACAATTATTTAAGATACATTGATATTTCCTATTTTTAAATGTATGTGTCTAATATGAGGTATTAGAATACAAGTAAAATTTTAAAGTAACTCATGTTTTAACAATGAATGACATTTTTACAGCACTCCAGTTTTGCTAGGACTACAATCTCATATGATTATAATCAAGAACTAGTGTTGCAGCCAATGCATGAGCCTAGTCAGAAGCAGTATATTTGGTAGAGGCAGACATGGCATCAGAAGCTCTCTTTAGGTAGGGTTTGAATTTCTGTGAAAAGACACCATGGTCATGGCAACTTTTATAATGAGAAACGTTTCATATGGGTGGCTTACAGTTCAGAAGTTTAGTTCATTATCATCATGGTAGGACATGGTGGCATGCAGGTAGACATGGTGCTGGAGAAGGAGCTGAGAGTTCTATATCTTGATCCATAGGCAACCAGAAGTGAACTGAGACATTGAGCATGGCTTGAGCATGTATGAGATCTCAAAGCCAAACCCCACAGTGACACACTTCCTCCAACAAGGTGCTACCTACTCCAACAAAGCCACATCTCCCAATAATGCCACTCCACATAAGTTTATGAGTGTCAATTACATTCAAACTACAAAAGCCTTCCATGAGCCCAGTGGGTAACTATCTATAAAGCCAAATTGTCTTGCTATTCATTTACATCCATACATCCTTCTGTTTGGGCATCTGAGTAAACTATACTTTCCAGTTTTCCTTTGTAGTTCAGGACAAACCTGTTGTTATTTCCTGAAAAGAAAGTGTGAAGAGAAAATCATCCATGTTTGACATATTTTCCTTAATGATTTTACTCATTTGTCTGGTGTATGTTGGTGCATAGGGTAATTATATGAGCCATTTGCTGACAGTGACAAAGCCTCTATCACCTTCAGTCCTGTGGTCCCCAGCTCTTCTTGAATCAAGAGCTTCACCTACATCGGACCATTAAGAGAGTCTGGTAATCTGCTACACGGGAGGGTATTGCTAGCATCATCTAATAGTAGGTACTCTAATACTCACAGGTAACTCCAATTAGACTAAGTGCCTCCAGGTCCATCAATCTTCTTCCTACTATTATCTAAATATTTTCATAATGGAATGGAAAAATAGTAATCAAGTCATACTACTGATAAATTAGAAATGAATTTGTGTATATATTTAAATGAATTTCAGTAATAATTCTGTGCTACTATTACATAAATTCTTATTAGGAACTGGTAACTCTATATTTAGTTACATATATCATGTCAGTTTTTTTCTTGGTCTTCAATGCGCTCATCTGCTATTTGATTCTATCTCCAAACAAACTGGGTAAAAGCCTCCTAGGAGTCCCTTTGCTTGTGAGCTACTTCCTTTACTATACGTCTTTCATCAAACCAAAAAAAAAGGTGACTACCCATCTTTCTCTTTTTTTATTGCCTCTCTGCTTTTTCCTACAGGGCACTGTCTACATATGTCATTCATGTTCCTTCTCCTCACACTTTGAACTTTATTTCTGTACTCTAATGTGTTTCTGGCAACTGGCCCAGGCCGTTTCCTGAATCCTTCCTAGTCTTTAAGGTTCATCTCTGTCTATTAACAGCTTCCAAGCCCACTGTCCCCTTAGAGTTACTACTGAG
>LOJH01010394.1:0-25730 GCA_001685095.1 Ellobius talpinus
CAGGCCGCGGGGGAGGAGGCGCCGCTAAGCGGGCGCTCGGTCAAAGTGGTCCTGGTGGGCGACGGGGGCTGCGGGAAGACGTCGCTGATGATGGTCTTCGCCGCCGGGAACTTCCCAGAGGTGAGTGCCCTCACCCTTGGCCTTGCGCTATCCCCGCGCTGGGACGCGCCAGTGTGCGAGTCTGCCAAGAGCTGCCTCGAAGTACCCAGATCCAGTCTTCTGAGTGTGTNAGAAAGAGGGAGATGTCCTAAGAGAGCCTGGGGTCGAAGGCAGTTTTTCAGATTTAGCCTGTAGGGGCGAAGTGAGACTAATGGCACTTAGGGGGAGGGGTGTCATAGGGACTGAATTAGGCCACCTGGGGAAATAGCAAATCCTAGGAGAGCAGTTGGTGTCACAACTTGGCTAAGAGAGAGTGAGGACTTTGGAGCCAGACTGGCAGCAGTCAAACCAAGCCTTTGCCTCTTACAGCTGTGTGCCTTTAGGCAAGTCCCTTACCCTCTCTGTGCCTGTTTCCTTAACTGCATGATAGGACTGGCAGTCCCTACCTGAGTTTAGACGAGTGAGTGGATAGAGGTGAGGAGCTCAGCTCCAAGTCTGCATGCAAGGACTCAAGAAAGTTGATAAATGATGTCCCTTGGGAGACACAGCTCTTCTCCAACCCTGGCCACTGTGGTGCAGATCCTGCGCTTCCCCGTAGAGAGGAAGATAGGAAACCTAGACCTTTCTCTGAAGAGCCCTGTTCACCTGCTGGCTTGCTTTGACTCTAAGCCTCAGTTTCTCAGAGCAGCGTCATGGGAGGGAAGGGAGTTGGGAAGGTGAGGCAGAAGGCTGATGGACAACTCAGTGCGGTACCGGTTCTCTGGGCTTGCCACTGTGACTCCTCCAGGACAAGCTCATTGGCTGTCCAAGCAGCTCGGCAGATCCAGTGACCAGGACAGTGGCTGAGCCCACTTTCTGTGCCTCTATGAGTCTGCCTCCAGCAGCATGTCCGTTTCCTTTCCTGTACCTGTGTCCTTCCAGCCTCTGGGATTGTGCAGAGCTGGGCAGTCTAATGCAGGAGACCGAGAAACTGCCCTGGCAAAGGTGCCAGCACGGCTTGCTTGGCACTCTGCACCAGTGAGCTGTTGGTTTTTATGTTTTGGGGCCTTAGTGGTTTCTGTTTGAGTCTTGAGACAGGATGCCACTGTGTAGGCCTTGAGGCCTCCTGTCTCTTGCCCTGAGGGTTGCTGGGATTACTTGATGTGCCACCGTACCCAGCTCAGAGCCTTTGGTTTTGTGGATTGCAAAGCTGACATCACCTCCTTTGACCAATTACACAACTTTTTTTAAGCTGAGGCGATAGTTTCCAGGTCTCTAGGTGATGCCCGTGGAAACCTGGCCGTTGTGACAGCTGGAGGATCAGAGGGAGGGCACCTAAAGAGAGGGGAAGGGCTCAGCATCATTATCCTGGATCAGACATTCCAGATGGATGTTGACTACAGGGACCATGCTAATTTCAGATAGAAACACCTTAAAGCCCATGAACTATGTATGTTTTACAGGACACATTGGAGTGACAAAAGAGCAGAGTAGGTGTGTGTGTGTGTGTGTGTGTGTGTATGTGTGTGTACCATTTGTCCTTATTCTCCCTTCGTCTGGGGGGTCCCTGACCTGAGAGAGGGCTCTTTTTAGTTAATTAGTTTTAGTAAGTTATCAAGTTAGTTTTGTTTTGTTTTTGAGACAAAGTCTCCACATGTAGCCTAGGTTCACCTCAAATCAATGATCCTCCTGCCTCTGCTGCCATAGTGCTGGGATTACAGGTGTGTAACACCACTTACCTGGAATCCCAGCACTATAAATTGTTTTTTATTTTGTTTTGTTTTTCTGAGACAGGGTTTCTCTGTGTATGTAACCCTGCCCATCCTGGAACTCTATCTGTAGACCAGGCTGGCTTTGAACTCAGAGATTCACCTGCCTCCACCTCCCAAGTGCTGTGATTATGGGTAGTGCCTTTTGTGGGGAACATGGGGGGTAGCTCTGATATGGAGCTCAGGTCGCCTTGCCCTCCCCAGGGCACTCCATGACCTCTGAAGCCATCACTGCTGTCTCTTGGCCCAGCTTCAGCCGCTTCTGCCTCAGGCAACCCTAAAAGCCAGGGCGCCGGCAGCCTGGAGGCTTGGGGTCCATCTTTCAGGCTTTCCGCTTACAGCAAAGGGCAGAGAAGAGAACACTCTGGAAATGTGGAGCGGCCTCTGTGACTCTCGTTGGCTGTAGCCCAAGTTCAAGGCAGAAGGGGCAAAATAGAGCTTATGGGGCAGGAAGAGGCATCAATCTCCAGAAAGCCTCAGCTGGCACTGAGAAAGCAAACATTCCTAGTAGCCAGGAGGTGGGAGAGAACACCCGGAGTGCAGAACTAGCCAAGTTGGAAGTCCTTCTCACACTACTCCAGTCTCCATAGGTGCCCACCTGGGGAACCCTGTTCTCGTTCTGTGATAGTCACCTGTGAACCCCAGGAGGGTAAGCCCGGGGCTGAGTCACCTCTGTCCTGGGTCAGCCTGGGCCAGGCCGTGGGTCTCTGGCTGAGCAAAACTGAACAGATAAGATTAGGCACTTCTGCCTGGGGGGGTCAAAGAACACCACAAAAGGTATAGATAAAGTAACATTCCCAAGTAAGGGGTGGGGCGGTGACACTTCTCAGTGGCGAAGATGACACAGCCCTTTTCAGCTTGCACCTGGTCTGTCTGACATCAGGAGCAAGAATTGGTGACCTCAGAAGAGGAAGGTGGCTGACTGGTGTAGTCCATGAAGACCAACAGCCCCTGCTCTGCTTCTGCCTAGCCCAGTTAGTGCATGACCCTAGGCAAGTCACTTTCCTCAGAACCTCTTGAGGACTACGGAGGTTGTCTGTCGGAGTCCAAGAAAAGAGCCTTAGGGAGTAGTGGGCTGGGGCCATCTTCACACTTTGTGAAGCACTGGCCTGTGGGGCCATCCTGATGCTCAGATCAGGAGAGCCCCTCAGCTGGTATGTGGGTGACCACATTGAGGTTTCAGATGCAGAGGTCAGTAGTGCCACAGTGACAGGTTATTGCTGTAGGGAAGAGGCCAGAGGCAGTAGTTGGGGATGGAAAAGGGTACAGCAAGAGGGATGGATAGGGCTGGTGTAGATAGTGCCAACCAGGTGAGCAGTGACCATCCATGCTGGACCAGGCCTTCCCTTTGCATCCCAAGGTGACACTGTTTCTCCAAACCAGTGATGGTGCAGACCCAAGGCCACACACAGCTGGTGGTTGTCAGAGCTGGATCCTAAACCAAGCTCATCTGATCTCAAAGCCAGTGCTGTCCTCGCTCTCTTCCCCTCCAACAGGAAAAATGCTGAAGGGAAGAGGGCCCTAAGCCTGTAAACAGGGATGGGAAGGCAGCTTGGGCCCTTGTCTGTCTCTGTCCACTTCTATTGCTATAGGAAGTGGCAGACTGTCCATGCTGACTTCTCCGTTTTCTCCAGGTGACCACTCTGCCCTCTACTGCATGGCCTCCCAAGTGCCCTAGAGAACATACTGACCCATCACTGTGACTGCCCCTCCCAGCTGACCAGGGCCTGACTCAGAGGACTGGCAGGCAATCTGGCCATAAGAAAGACAGGCATGAAGTCCTACTGAGTCATAGGCAGGTAAAGAACCCTGCCCAACATGGGAAAGGAAGAGACTAGGGATCTGTGACCCTACCAGCCAGCCCTGGCCCAAGTGATAGAAGCCTAAGGGGTCCTTATAGGAAGTTAAACCTGGAATGGTGGCTTATGCCTGTCACCCTAGCACTCAAGGGGCCGAGGTAGAAAAATTGCAATAAATTCAGGCCTTCCTGGGCTACACAGTGAGAACCTGTCTGAGAGAGGGGGGCAGAGGGAGGGGGAGATGGCTCATCAGGTAAAGCACTTGCTGCCAGCCCTGACAACCTGAGTTCCATCCCCAGCACCCACATAGTAGGAGATCACAGATTCCTGTCCCCTGACCTCTCATGGGTACTCTGGCATGTGTGCCCCTCCCCCAGTAAATAAATGTGATTAAAATCAAGCAAAGAGGGGCTAGGGATAGAGCTCAGTTGGTAGTGTGCCCACCTGGCATACATTAAGTCCTGGATTCAATCCCCACCAACACATAAACCAGGTGTGGTGCCTGCCTGTCTGCGGCATTCAGGAGGTGAAAACAAAGAGGATTATAAGTTCAAGGCATTCCTAGGCTATGTGAGACCCTGGTTCAAATAATAAAACAGTAACAAGACAGGAGGTCCAGGGCTACTCATAAAGGCTCCAGACGTAGCGGTTTGGCATACTCCATTACCTGTGGCTCAGGCCCCTAGCTTTTCATCTAGCTATCAGACCTGTCAGGCCCACTTTTCAACCATTGTAGAGAGGGTGCACTCCAAATCTGGGACAAGGCAAGTAGGTGTGGGGCTTTGGGAGGGGCAGGAAAGAGAAGGGGAGCCCCAGTGCCTTCTGAATCAAGGAGGCCAGCCAGTCTGCAGGGGATAGGCCTCGGTTGGGATAGGGGACTGTAGGGGACTGTCTTAGCCAGGGTTTCTATGGCTGCAACAAAACACCATGGTCAAAAAACAAGTCGGGGAGGAAAGGGTTTAGTTTACACTTCCATATCACTGTTCATCATTAAAGGAAGTCAGGATAGAAACTCAGTCAGGGCAGGAACCCGGAGGCAGGAGCCATGGGGAGCCAGGCATAGTGGTGCACACAAGCCATGGGAAGCAAGTCAGTAAGCAGCACCCCTCCCCTTCCCTTGTTTGTTTTTTCCAGACAAGATTTCTCTATGTAGCCCTGGCTGTAGAGGCCAGGCTGACCTCAAACTCACAGAGATCTGCTTGCCTCTGCCTCTGAATGCTGGGATTAAAGGCGTGTGCCACCACCCGGAGACAGGAGGATCACACTGAGTTCGAGACCAGCCTGAACTAGAGTGAGACCTTGTCTCAAAAAGCACGGGGCTGGAGATATGGCTCAGAGGGTACAGGTTCCAACCATCAAGCCTGATGACCCAAATTTAATCCCTAGGTCCTCCACATGGTGAGAGAACAGAATCAACCTTTGTGGACCGTCCTCTGACTTCTATTCCAGGACATGTGTACACATGCTAAGTGTCAAAAAGACAAAAGAAACGAAGCTGCAAAACAGCCGGGTATGGTACTGCATACCTGCAACACCATTAGTTGGAAGTAGACATGGGGAGAGTTCAAGGTCATCTCAGGTACACAGTGAGTCTAGGGTACCCTAAAGACTACAGAAGACCCTACCTCAAAAAACAAAACCCTAGTACTCCCTACATACACACCCCAAGAGTTATGCTGAGTGGTGCACACATGTAATCTCATCAGGCTAGCCTGAACTACAAAGTAGGACTCTGTCCTAGAAAAATAATAACAGGACTAGAGATGGCTCAGGGGTTAAGAGTCCATATTACTCTTGCAGGACAGTGGTGGTGCATGCCTTTGATCCCAGCACTTGGGAGGCAGAGGCAGGCAAACTCTTGAGTTCAAAGCCAGCCTGGTCTATAGAATGAGTTCAAAGATAGCCAAGGCTACACAGTGAGACCCTGTGGGGGGGGGGAGTGGAGAGAAAGGAAAGTAAATAAATACCTGACAGCTGGATCTTATGGAGGATTTTCTCAATTGAGGCTCCCTCTTCTCAGATAACTCTAGTTTGTATGTCAAGTGACATAAGACCAGCCAGCACAGACACTGTGCCCTGGGTAACCCATTCAAGAGAGGACATGTCAGGGGGGATCAGGAAAGGCAGGCTGAGACAGGGAGTGTGTGAGAGGACTCTGGTAGGATTCTAAGAGATTGAGAGGAGCCTCACATGGTGATATATGTCTCCAACTCTGGCATTCAGGAGGAAAACCAGAGGCTCATTAGGTTCTAAGTGAAACTGGGCTACACAGCAAGACCCCATCTCAAAAAGAACCAAAACGGGGGCGGGGGGGCGGGAGGCAGGCGTCGTAGTGCTCACCTTTAATCCCTATGAGTTCAAGGCCAACCTGGTCTACATGGCAAGTTCCAGGCCAGTCAGGGTCACACAATGAGACCATGTCTGGAAAGCTCAAAAAGGGTGCTAGAGAGATGGCTCAGGACCTGATGCTCTTGCCGAAGACTCCAAACCACATGGTGGCTCACATCTGTCAGTAACTCTAGTTCCAGGGGACCTTCTGCTTTCTTCTGACCTCATGGGCATGTGGCGCACATGTGCACATTCATTCATATAGGCAAAACACACACACATAAAACCTTTTTTAAAATAAAGAAGGAATCAGTCATGTTAATTCCAGCACTTGAGAGGCAGAGGCAGGTGGATTTACATAGTGAGTTCCAGGGATATGTAGAGAGACCGTCTCAAAATGAATGAATGAATAAATAAAAATTTTAAAAGGAGCCTCCCTAGTCACTGTTCTTTTGCTGTGAAGAGACACCATGGCCAAAGCAACTCTTACCAAAGAAAGCATTTAACTGGGGCTTGCTTGCAGTGTCAGAGGTTTAGTGCATTATCCGCTTGGCAGGGAGCATGGCGGCACAGACATCATGCTGGAGAAGTAGCTGAGAGTTCTACATCAGGACCCACAGACAGCAGGAAGAGCGAGCAAACCTGGTGGTACTTGCTTGTAATCCCAGTATTCAAGAGGCTGAGGAAAGAGGATTGCCATGAGTTTGGGGTAGTCTAAGCTAAGAAGACCCCAAGTCAAGGGGTGATAGGATGTTACATACCTTTAATCCCGAAACAGGGGCTGTGAGTAGAAGAATCAGAAGTTCAAAACCAGCCTGGGTTTTATGAGAGCCTATCAAAGTAGACCCCAAATAACTGAGCTCCGCAATCCAGACCAAGTCTTTAGTTAGTCTAGGCTCCTTGGTGCCCAGAACTAGGCTTGGACAAAGTGCTAATGTTTGCTAGGTGAACATATGGGTGCACAAGGGAAGAAGCAGGTATAGGTTAATATCTTCCCAGAAAGAGGGGTGCGCACACGTGAAAGCTCAGAAGTGGGCACTGGACAAAGCTAATACCAGTAGCCAGCAGGTGTGGGGTCTTGTTTTGCACCAGACTGAGCCGAGCACTCTGACAGGACCATTTCACTGACTCCTGTGGCAATATTCTACCCCTACCACAGGGACTTCATCTTTCCCTTATAATCAAGGAAAACAAGACCAGGGAAGATAGGGGACCTTCCTGGTACCCGGCTCTAAACCTTTCCTGAAGGCTGGTCACTATGACACTGGGAACCTTCTCAGAAACAACCACAATGAGGGGGTTACACATTCCCGGAGGTCTGCTTTGCTCCAAATCCCTCAAAAGCTTCCTAACTGTACTCTTTCTTCTTCAGAGCTACAGCCCCACAGTGTTTGAGCGCTATAATGTCACTCTACAAATGCAGGGTAAACCTGTGCACCTCCAAATCTGGGACACAGCAGGTAGGTGGGGGGCTCTAGGGGGCAGGAAAGAGAAGGGGATCTCCAGTGAATAGGCACTGGCATCAGGAGGGGCCCCGGGAACCTGAACCCTCCACCTGTATGTGCCCACTTCTCCAACCCAGGGCAGCTTCAAGAGATAGGCTGGTCCTGGCTCCCAAGCTTTGTACCCTGAATTTAGCTTCTCTCAGACCCCCTGATCTTGGTCTGTGCCCTTCAGCCTTCTGGTCTTGCCCATACATGGGTTGGTTAACTAAAGTCAAGGAGACCCAGCAGCCCCCTGATAGTCTACCTGCTAAGACCTCTCTGTTGGGGTCACATCTGTCCCCACCCTCACTGCACAAGCAAGGGCAAAGTGGATTCCTAAGCTTGGCCTCTGCCTCAAGCTCACTCCTTGAATAGGGCCTTCCAGTGATGGCTTCTCCAGGCCAAGGGTGCCACATCTCACAGGCAAGCCAAGTAAGAGCCACCACCAGGGGACATCCACATGACTTACAAAACTTGACTCCACCTCCTAAAATCCCTGGTCTGCTAAGTTCCCTCCCTGATGTTGGGGAGGTACTGAGAGCAGGCAGGAGGACTAAAGAGTGACTCTTCTCCTTTGCCTAGGGCAAGATGACTATGACCGCCTCCGACCCTTGTTCTACCCCGATGCCAATGTCTTGCTCCTCTGCTTCGATGTGACCAGTCCAAACAGCTTTGACAATGTCTCCAACAGGGTAGGTGATGGGGTGAGGGATGTGTCACTTCAACACCCAGGCCACTGCTCATCACCCTTTGCCCTGTCAGCTGTCAAAGCTTGGCAGGCCTGAGGCTAGACAGATGGCTCAGTGGTGAAGAAGGCATACTGAGCTGGGCAGTGGTGGCGCACGCCTTTAATCCCAGCAGTAGGGAGGCAGAGGGTGGCGGATCTCTGTGAGCTTGAGGCCAGCCTGGTCTAAAGAGCTAGTTCCAGTGCAGCTGGGACTGTCTTGAAAAACCAGGAAAACAAAAAGAGAGAGCATACTGAGCTGGGCAGTGGTGGCACACACCTTTAATCCCAACACTCGGGAGGCAGAGGCAGGTGGATCTCTGAGTTTGAGGCCAGCCTGATTTACATAGTGAGTTCCAGACCATTTGGGAACACACAGTGAGATTCTGTCTCAAAAACAAACAAACAAACAAAAAAGCTGGGCGGTGGTGGTGCACACCTTTAATCCCAGCACTCAAGAGGCAGAGGCAAGTGGATATCTGTGAGTTCGAGGCCAGCCTGGTCTACAGAGTAAGTTCTAGAACAGCCAGAGCTACACAGAGAAACCCTGTTTCAGAGGATCTAATGGCCTCTTCTGGCCTCCACAGGCAAAGCATGCATGTGTTATGCAGACAAAGCATCCACACACCCATAAAGAACAAGAAATTTTCAAGTGCCAGGCATGGTGGCTCTTGTCCTTAATCCCAGCACCCAGGAAACAGAGGCAGGCGAATCTCTACGAGTTTGAGGCCAGCCTCGTCTACATAGTGAGTTCTTGTGGTTCATAGTGAAACCTGTCTAAAAACAAAAATAAACAAAAAAGGCTTGGCAGACCCTTGATGAGTCTGCTGGGTTTGATATATCCGTAGATAATGTGAGGTCCAGAACAGGGCAGCAACTTGCCTGGGGTCACATAGAAATGTGGTAGCAGGGCCAGTCCTCTGGCTCACTCCAGTGGCTCCTTGCCTGCCCTCAGTACAGCCTAGATGCTGGGTCTTTTCCTTCTGACTCTGCTGAGAATGCTGGGTGACTCAGGCTGCCTCCCTAGCCTGGGCCTGCTGGAGGTCACGTGAACTATAAAGTCCAGTTCTAGCAGCTGTCGGCACTCCATTCCATGTCCACTGCTGATAGTCAACAGCCTCTCATGATGTCCAGGATCAAGAAGGGTTCTCACGGCTCCCCTCAAGGGTCAAAGAGGGAGTATTTTGTTTTCCTCTGCCCAGCTGTGGCACAGCCCCTCAGCCACTGCTTGCCAAGACCTCCACAGAAGCAATACATTGGGCAGTGATAGCATTAGCAAAGACAGCAACAACATTTATTAAAACTTGCATGCCTTTAATCCCAGCACTCGGGAGGCACAGGCAGGTGAAATCTGTGTGAGTTCAAGGCCAGCCTGGTCTCACAGCGAGTTTCAGAGAGCCAGGACTGTTTCACAGAGAAACCCTGTCTCGGGGGAAAAAAGAAAAAGAAAGAAAAAAGAAAAAGACTGGCCATGTAATGGGCACTATTCATTTACCTTCATGGCAACCATACAGAGTCAAGACACTGTCATTCTTAGATTGAGTCACTTTCTATTAAAGTGACAAGTCAAGGGCTGGAGCCTGGGCAGAGGCTCCATGCTTTTCTTCAGAGCCAGTGCTGAGCACATCTCTGGACCAGGCCTTGTTATGGGCATGAGGACAGGGAAGGATAGTGGTACCTATGGCACAGTGGCACAGTGGGTAGACTCCAGGATTTGCTGATGGATGGGAGAGACGCTGGACCAGAGCAAGCAGAAAACTGAGTCACTACTTCCCCAGGATGAGGAATAGCCTGGGTTAGGGAGGAGTCACAGGCCTATGGTAACTGGAATCTGTGGGTCCCCTGCAAGGAGTATGGAGCTGGCCAGTTAGGTAGGGTACATCCAAAGGACCTGAGGAGGTCACCCAGGGAGCCAGAGCAGCTAAGGGAGAGGAGAACATAGGCCAGTGGGAGAGGAGGGCAGAAGGGGATGAACCAGGAGAGAGCCAGAAGAGCAGGTCCTGGATCTGGATCTAGTGTAGACTGCTCTAAAGGAGCTAATCCTGGTGTCTAGGTTCCTACAGTTGGGTTCATGAGGCTACAGGTAGCCCCTTTCCTAGGACAGATTTGGTGGATGGAGAGTGGCTCACATGTAACTCCCCCCCCACGTAGTGGTACCCAGAGGTGACGCACTTCTGCAAGGGAGTGCCCATCATCGTCGTGGGCTGCAAGACAGATCTGCGCAAGGACAAGGTGCTGGTGAACAAGCTGCGGAAGAATGGGTTGGAGCCTGTGACCTACCACAGGGTAGGAAGCTAGCCCTTGGGCCAGAGGACTTGGGGGAGGGAACTCAAGATACTGCTCCACTGTGCCAGGTGTGTAGCACACTCAGGGGTCTTGGGGGATGTCAGGAATGCTGGCATTTGGAAGCAGAAAGCAGAACACTTTCTAGAAGCTTCTGTCAGGAGAAGGACGAATAGAATAGAATATATATAGCACAAATGGGGCCCCTGAGGTCCTTCTCTGCAACACACAGGTTAGTTGTCCACTGTGGGTGCCCTAGAAAAGCCCCATGTCCTACTGTTGTCCTCTAGACTCCCGGATGGCCAGAAGGGCTGCCAGGAGACCAAACGTGAGTTCCACCCTGCACCCCCAATTCATAGTAGCTCCTATTTTTCCCTGGCAGGGCCACGATATGGCAAGGTCTGTGGGAGCAGTGACCTACCTTGAGTGTTCAGCTCGGCTTCATGACAACGTGGAAGCCGTCTTCCAGGAAGCGGTTAATGTGGCGCTCAGCAGTCCGAGTCGTAACTTCTGGCGGCGGATTACCCGGAGATTTTGCCTGATCTCCTGACTAGTTTGGAACCCACCTTGCCTCCCACGTCCCTCAGCTGGAGAAAGACCCAGGAGCTGACCCGCTCTGTTGACTGGGCTGGACCTAGTCCCCAGGCTGAGCCGGTAGAACCATACCTCCACAGATGGGCTCCATAAAGGCCTGGCTCCCGGACCTAAGAATCCTGAACTGAGAAAAAAGGTTCCCAGACCCTTAGCTCTGGAACCATTAATAGACTCCCTGTGCCCAATCCTGGACTTGCATGCTGAGTGGGGTCTGTGGAGTCTGGTCTGGCGCCACCTTGTGGCTATTCTCTGAGCTGTACCTACAGGACCTAGGGGTTCTTGGGACCATCCTGCCAGGGCCAACACTCTACACTGCCCCTTCCCTGGTCATCTTATTCATCCCGTTGATAAGTGTAACAATTAAAGTGATATCACTTGTTATTTGTGTCCTGACTCTTGCTTCAAAGTATCTTTACATATACTATACTAGGTAGGGAAGAGCCCACTCACCTAGATCCTAGGGTGGGACTGCTAGGAATCCCAGCCTGACTTTATCACTTCTAAGACCTTGGGAAAGTTCTAGGCCTAAACCAATAACAATAAAATGACCAATCAGAAATTACCTCAAGCAGCAGGGTGGTGGTGGAGCAGGCCTTTAATCCCTGCCTCGAAAAAAAAAAAGAGTCTCGAGGACTAACACATGCAGAGAGAGAGAGAGAGAGAGAGAGGAGAGAGAGAGAGAGAGAATCTTGAGGACTAACACATGCAGAGAGCTTAGCAGCTAACCGGCTCTGAAGATGCACAATCTTATTTAGCTAGCATATTAGTCAGGCTTCTCCAGAAACACAAAGACACACACTTCCTTTAAAGAATTTGCTCACAGCTGGGCAGTGATGACACATATCTTTACTCCCTGGGAGGCTGAGGCAGGAGGATCTCTGAGTTTGAAGCCGGCCTGGTCTACAGAGTGAGCTCCAGGACAGTTAAGGCTACACAGAGAAACCCTGTTGGGGTTTGCTCATTGTGGTGTGGAGAAACACCGTGGTGTTTTACAGGTACCAACCATGTAAGTCTAAATTCAACCTGCAGAACCCATATAAAAAAGCCAAATTCAGGGCTGGTGAAATGGCTCAGCAGATAAAGGTACTTGCCACCGAGACTGACCTGAGCTCCTTGAGACCCTGTGATAGAAGGAGAGAACTGACTCCTGCAAGCTGTCCTCTGACTGCCACACGCAAGCCTTGGTATAAGCCCACCCAAACACACACAGTAAAATTGAAACGTTCTTTAAAACTTTTTAGGGCTGGGTGATGGTGGTGCACGCCTTCAATCCCAGCATTTAGGAGGCAGAGGCAGGAGGATCTCTGTGAGTTCAAGGACAGCCTGGTCTACAGAGCAAGTTCTAGGACAGCTAGAGCTGTTACACAGAGAAACCCTGCTTCAAAAAAGGCTAGAAGCTGGAGAGATGGCTCAAGAGCACTGGCTTCAAAATAAATAAGAAACGAATGAATGAGCAAGCAAGCAGAAAGTACTGGCTTCTCTTCCAAAGGACCTAGGTTTGGTTTCCAGCACTCACAACCACCTGTAATTTCAGTTCCAGGGAACTCAATGCTGTCTTCTGGCTTCTGTAGGCACCAGGCACAAATGAGTAGGCAAAATATAAACACATAAAATATAAAATCAAGCTGGGCAGTGGTGGCTCACCCCTTTAATCCCAACACTTGGGAGGCAGAGGCAGGTAGATCTGTGAGTTCAAGACTAGCTAGCCTGGTCTATAAAGCTAGTGACATGACAGCCAGGGCTACACAGGGAAACCCTAAATCCATAATAATAATATAAATAATAAAAAAATGTAAGTTGCATATGTGAGCGTGCATGCCAGCACTCTTACGTCAAGATGGGAGGCATACACAGGAAAGTCCCAAATCCCTTGGAAGTTCAAAGCTCACTAGCAGGGGTATATAGGGAAGCCCAGAAACAAGGGAGACTGCCTCCCAAAAATTGTCCTCTGACTGCTACATGTGTACTGTAGAGCATGTGTGCACATATGCACTTACACACACACACACACACACACACGTATACTTTAGGGAGCCTGCTCATTCTGGTGTGACTGTGGGGTCTGGGCTGGCAAGGCTGGTGCTTGCCAGACAAATGAGTCAGGGTTGACATCCAGAGTTTGGATTTGCAGGGCTGTGGGCTGGAAGCTTAGGCAGGGTTTCTGGATTGCTGACTCAAGGCAGAATTTGTCAGGAAACCACAAAGCCCACACATCCTGAGTGCCACCTGCTTTATTCAAAGACTACCAATTTATACTTATTTTCTCATGTATTTATTTGTGGGGGCTGGGGAGCGTGCCACGCCACACCTGTGGAAGTGAAAAGGTAACCCTTGAGGGTCAGTTCTCTCACGACATGGGTCCCTGAGATCAACTCAGGTTGTCAGGCTCGGTAGCAGGTGCCTTCTCCTGCTGAGACATCTCACTGGCTCCGAAAGTCTACCAATTTAAATATGATCACATCTATTCTTTCTTTCTAAGATAATTGGGTTTTATTTAATTTTCTGTTTAAATTAAAATTTGTTTGTTTTTTGCTGCTGAGGGGCTCAGCTCCCAGCAGGCTCTCAGCAGGTCAGAGGGACAGGGCTTCTCTGTGTAGCTCTGACTGTTCTGGAACCCACTCTGTAGACTGCCTGGCTTTAAATTTTAATTATTTTTACTATATGTGTGAGTGTTTTGCCTGTATGGTATGTCTGTGCCATGTGCATGCCTGATGCCCACAGAAGGCAGCAGACTGCAGAGCTGAAGTTCCAGAGGGTGATGAGCTGCACACCCGTGGAAGCTGGGAAGCAAACCGCGGTCCTCGGGGAGAGCGGCCAGTGCTCTTAACCCGGAGCCATCTCTCCAATCCCAAGTCTTTTTTTGCTTTTATTTTTTATTCTGTATATGCTAATTGAGATAACTGTTAGCATTGTGTGGATGTATGTGTGTATGTGGGCACACATATTGCCAAGGCAAAGGTGTGGAGGTCAGAGGTCAGTTTGGTGGAAATGATTCTCTCTTGCTTTTATGTATGTTCTGGAGAGTGGTGTCAGGTCATCGCACTGTAAAGCAAGAGCAGTTTATTACAACTAAATTCCGTCAGGTGTGATGGCATATGCTCGTGGTCACAGTGACTTGGGAGGCTGAAATGACATGAAAGGAGGAGCTGTGTCCATAACCCACGCTGAGCTTTGGAGGAGGATTCTGTGTGTGTGGTGCTTAGACCTGGACTTTTGTCTTCACACATGTGAGGCATCGCTCTACCATTGAGCTATAGTCTGAGCCCTGAAGACCGAGCTGAAAACCCAAAGTGGAGCCGGGTGGTGGCGCACGCCTTTAAGGGGTGCAGAGGTAGGCAAATCTCTGTGAGTTCAAAGCCAGCCTGGTCTACAGAACTAGTTCCAGGACAGTCAGGCAGTCAGAGCTGTTACACAGAGAAACCCTGCCTCAAAAAAAAANCAAAGTGGAGCCTGTCACCCCAGTGCCCCAGTGGACTTTTCCACATGAGCTCAAGACTACTCACCGGCTGTGGCTCAGCCCTGTCACCCGAGCTGGGGTCTTTTGAGTAGAGCTGCTGAACTGGATGGGGGTGGCCTGTTCTCACTGAGTATCACATGCATCAACCCAAGGTTCAGGTTCACGACATAATGTGATGTTCCGGGTCTGTTCCAGCTCAGGGCTCAGCAACGTTAAGAAATACGTGCTTGGATTTAGTCGATGGGGCTTACTGAAAGCTTTGACTTTATTCACATTACAACAGAAGAAACTCGGATTTCAGGCAGCGCACCTGGACAGAAAGCAGACCGGTGTTGCTCTGGCTGCTGTTTCACAGTCGGTTGAGAGAAGGACTTCAAGCATGAGAATCACTCATGCAAACCAAACATGGAAACGGGTCAGAGAAGTGGACAGTAATGGACTCAAACCTCATCCCAGCTGGACCTCAGGTCCCCTTCAGCCCTTGCAGGCATCTCAGTGCTGTTCGGAGAGCACTTTCTTGCAGAATCAGTTGTAAAAAACAAAACTGAATTCATATTTACTTAAGGCCTTAGCATGTGCCAGACACATACGGTCATTTTCTATGATATACCCCATATAAAGTCCCTGGGTAGATAAGAGAGAACCATACTGCACCCAGCTCACAGATGAGGGGCAGAGTTGGGCCGGGATTAAGCTCAGGATTGTCTAATATACTTGCATTGGACCTGCCAGCTCCATCCCTGGGCCCTGGCCCTCAGCAGTCTACCCTGAACCCCAGCCCTGGGCCCTGTCCATACTAATGAGTCTAGACCCCAAGGAGCTCACAGTTCAGGGAGAAAAATCCCACAACTGCCTTTTGTCATTTGGCCTCCTCCCTCCTGCTGCTCACCACTGTCACCACAGCAGCTTTGAAGACGTGTTGGAAAGAGCAGGTGATTGGGTCCATCCAGATCGAGCCAGTTTGGAAAGTCTGCGACAGGAGCAAAACAGGAAATAGGAACCTAGAAAATAGCATGCCTGAGTTCTAAATTCAACTCTCAAGCCAGGCTGTTGTGGCACAAACCTTTAATTCCAGCACGCCACTGGGGAGACAAAGGCAAGCAAATCTCTGTGAGTTCAAAGCCAGCCTGGTCTACAAAGAAAGTTCCAGAGCCAGGCAATGGTGGTGTATGCCATTAATCCCAGCACTTAGGGAGCCAGAGACAGGCAGATCTCTGTGAGTTCATGGCCAGCCTTGTCTCAGATCCTCAAGAACTGGAGTTACAGACAGTTGTGAGCTGCCTTGTGGGTGCTGAGAACCTCTGGAAGAGTAACCAGTGCTTTTTTTTTTGCGAGGGGGGGATTGAGATAGGGCTCCTCTGTAGCATTGGGGCCTGTCCTGGAACTCACTCTGAAGACCAGAGTACCCTCGAACTCACAGAGATTCACCTGTCTCTGCCTCCCAAGTGCTAGATTAAAGGTGTACGTCACCACTGCCTGACCAACCACTGCTTTTAATTGCTGAGCCACCTCTCCAGCTTCTTGACCTTCTTATCCTTCTGTTTCTATAGCCAAATACTGGGACTACAAATGTCCACTATCATCTGCTTCATGCTTTCCTGGCTTTTGGTATGCTAGATAAGCACTCCACCAGTAACTACAACCCCCAACTCTTGAGCTTTTGGGGGGGGGTTGTTTTGTTTTATGACAGTGTCTTATGTATTCTGGGCTGATTCCAAATCATTTATGAGGTTTAGGATGACCTTGAACTTCTGGCCCTCCTTATTCTACCTTGAAAGTGTTGGGAAAACATGGGTCCATCACCTACCCAGGTTTGGTTGCTGTTGTTGTTTTGTTTTGTTTTGTTTGCTTTTTTCCCTTAAGATTTATTTATTTTTATGTGCATTGATGTTTTGCCTGTATGCATGTCTGTTCAAGGGTACCTGATCCCTTGAGTTACAGACAGTTGTGACCTGCCATGTGGTTGTTGGGAATTGAACTCAGGACCTCTGGAAAAGCAACCAGTGCTCTTAACCTCTGAGCTATCTCTTCAGTCTAGGTTGGTTGGCTTTTTTTGTTTGTTTTTCTGTTTTGTTTTGTTTTGTTTTTGGTTTTCAAGAAAGGGTTTCTCTGTGGCTTTGGAGCGTGTCCTGGAACTAGCTCTTGTAGACCAGGNCTCACAGAGATCTGCCTGCCTCTGCCTCCCGAGTGCTGGGATTAAAGGCGTGCCCCACCACCACCTGGCGGTTTTTAAGATTTAAAAAAGTTTGTTATTATTTCTATGTGTGGGGGTGTTTTGCGTGCATGTATGACTGTGTACCATGTGCATGCCTGATGCTCACAGCAGCTAGAAGAGGGCACTGAATCCCTGAAACCGGAGTTACATGTGATTATGAGTTGTCCTATGGACCCTGGGAATAAAACCTGGGCCCTCTGGAAGAGCACTCAGTGTTCCTAAGTGCTGCTGAGCCATCTGTCCAGGCCCTAGTTGTGCCCATGCCCAGCTGTGCCTCCATAGGACAGTGGTGAGAGTAAAGGAATGCGGTGGAGCCACATTCCTCCAGCCCTTGCCTCCCATGGCCTGGGGCATGCCAAGTCCAGACCCTCCAGATTCTCACCTGCCTCATCTTCCTCAAAAAGGCAAAGCTACCAGAAGCACAAAATCCAGACAGGAAGCCACAATGCAGAAAGTCATGCACAACCTCCCCATCCAGAGAAGAACCAAAGACCCCAGCTGTGCCTAGGGCTGTCCTGGATCTGGCTCCAGCCCACTTCCTTCGGGCCCTGTCCCAGGAGCACCTGACCACACCCACTCCAGTTGCAAACACAGGGCCACACCCACAGGGCACTGGCCTCTAAGCCTTTGACCAGGCTACCCCCACATCCTCCTTGTCATGAAGTACCAAGGTAGTGTGGTCCTAAGTTCCCTCAATCACCAAATCTTTAGGGTCCAATTCAGACATCATCTTCTCCAAGAAATCATCACCCAGCCTCTTAATCCCTCCTCTCTGAGCACACATTCACAGGCCAAAACTTGATCTGATCTCTGCAAACCCCTTTGCAAAAGGATTCTGGGCCTTTCTTCCCATCCTGGATTCTCGAAAATGAGAGCTTTGGCAGTAGGACAAGGCGGAGTGTCTGGCAGGGTGGAGGAAGATGCCAGGAGACAAGTCAGGCAACTGCAACCATCCAGACACAAGGGACAAGTCACCACAAGTCAAAGCTTGGTGGCTTCTGGGAAGCCATGGATGACAGTGGACTGTGAGAAGGGTGGGGATAGTGAGAGTGTGGCCTCTCCCTGAGGTGAGAAACACCAAAATAAAATACCCCATGACTTTAGTGTGGGGACATGGCCCCATCGGGTCTGCATTGTAGGTCTCTAGCCACACACAGGCATCCCGTGTGTGAAAGTAGAGCTCAGGAGGGATGTGCTATAGAATCATGGAAGCCCTGCTTGCCCCCCTACCCCTCCACCCCCTGCCAGCACTTCAGTTAGTTCCCTACAACCAGCCGGTGGGGTAAGTGGGGGTTGTCTGCTGATCTCCTCCAGGACAGGCCACTCCCTGGCATTCTCTGGGGCAGAGGGTGGAGCCAACACTGAGTAATAAAGCTTTCTGTGCAGGCTGAAGATCATGCCACCCTCCTTGCTCTCTGGCCTCCTTTCACATCCCAGGATGAGGGCTCGCAGCCCCAGGAAGGCATTCTGAAGCCCCGAGGGCCAGGGAGCCAAAGCACCCCGTGACCAGGCCAGAGAACAAGGACCTAAAACATGAGCAGCCTCTAAGCTGGGAGTGTGGGGGTGAGGATGTTGCCTCCCGCCCCAGTTAGATGCTCCAGAGGAATAGATTAGATAGGTAAAAGAAAGGGATTTTCCTAGCTTCTAATCCTGGCTCTGGAGCAAAGCATGGTAACAGAGGGCTATAATCTGTAATCTTAGTACCTGAGAGCCAGGAGCAGGAGCACAGCTGCAAGTTCACAGCCCGCCTTGTCTGCTTATCTGTGTAGCAAACTGGAGGCTAACTGGAGCTACATAGTGACACCCGGTCTCAAAGGAAAAGGAGGGACCAGAAAGGTGGTAAAGACACTAGCCACGAAGGCTGATGACCCCAGAATCCCAGATCTCCAGAACCCACACGGAGGAATAGACTCCAGTTGTCCTCTGATTGATATATGAGCATTGTAGCAACCACACACCCACAAACACAAAATTTTAAAAAAGCCTAGATGTACAGCTGAC
Source organism: Ellobius talpinus (assembly GCA_001685095.1). Classification (NCBI taxonomy): domain Eukaryota; kingdom Metazoa; phylum Chordata; class Mammalia; order Rodentia; family Cricetidae; genus Ellobius; species Ellobius talpinus. The sequence goes on from LOJH01010394.1 coordinate 18,733, forward strand.
CAGCTGTGTAATCTTGTTGTGTTATCTTGTGTTTTTGTTGTTGTTGGGGCTTTTCTATGTTTTTAAAGATGTACTTATTTATTTATGTATGCCTGTGCATGTGCCCATGTGTTGGGGGTGCGTGCCTGAGCCAGAAGAGAACGTTAAGGTTTCTCTGTCACTCTCCATCTCTTCCATTCAGGAAACACCTCTCCCTAAATCTGGGATTTGCATTTTTTTCTCAGCTAGGTGGGAAGCCAGCAAGTCCTCTGTCCCCTCCTGGAGCTGGGGTCACAGGTGTGTGAGAGACATTGCACAGAAAACGCTCTTACCCACTGACTCATCTCTCTAGCCCCTCTATTTTTTTTAAGAGATACAGTCTCACTATGGCGATGTGTAGCTCAGGCTGGTCCTGAATGGCAAAGCTCCTCCTGCTTCAGCCTCCTGGGCACCGGCACCGGGATTACAGACGTTTGCAGCCATGCTTGACTCTAGGTCTTGATATGCAGTTACTCAGGTTCTCTTCAGTTTCCTTATCTATATCTCTTAATTATCAGTTCCCTTATTTCTAGTTGTAGGCAAGAACAGTACCTTTTAGCAGGGGGAAGGAGACAGTAGCCCTGGATGTTCTAGAACTCACTCTGTAGACCAGGCTGGCCTCAAACTCAGAGATCCACCTGTCTCTACCTCCTGAGTGCTGGGATTAAAGGTGTGTACTACCACCACTAGCTTCTTTTTTGGGGGGTGGAAGGTGGTTTGAGACAGGGTTTCTCTGTGTAGCTTTGGAGCCTGTCCTGGAACTCGCTCTGTAGACCAGGCTAGCCTTGAACTCACGGAGATCCACCTGCCTGTGCCACCACCGCCTGGCTGTTTTTTTTTTCTTTTAAGGCTAATTGAATTAAGAGTTAATACAGCATGACTACATATACCTATAATGCCAGCACTTGGTAGGTTGAGGTAGGAGAATCTGGAGTTCGATATCAGTCTGACTCACAGAGACACCCCATCTCAAAAAAAGTTAATGTGGGACTGGGGAAGTGGCCAGCAGTTCAGAGCACTGGTTGCTCTTCCAAAGAACGAGGATCAATTCCCAGCATCCACTGGAGGCTCACAACCATCTGTAACTCCAGTTCCAGAGTATCAAACACCCTCTTCTGGATTTAGGGAGCACCAAATATACATGAGGTGCACAGACTTGAATGCAGGCAAATCACCCATACACATTAAAAATATCTAAATTAGCTGGGTGGTGGTGGTGCATGCTTTTAATACCAGCACTCTGGAGGCAGAGGCTGGCAGATCTCTACGAGTTTGAGGTCAGCTTGGTCTACAGAGTGAGTTCCAGAACAGGCTCCAAAGCTACACAGAGAAACCCTATCTCAGGAAAACAAGAACAAAACAAAACAAAAGAATCTAAGTTTATGCTAATGTTCACTTATTCACTTGGAATATATTGCTAATTAGTTATGAAATATAAAAATAAATGTAATTATTTATTGTGCAAGGCTGCTGCTGGCTCTGTAAACCAGAAATCATAGCATGCAAATTCAGGGCTGGTTCCCTCATCTCAACCTAGGAGAGGGGGCACTCTGACCCTCCTGGAGCCTCCGGGAAGAGAGGACATGAGAACGTAAGCCTTCCTTCCTGCTGTAGGCACTGATGGCTACTGAACATTGACCGTGGCAGGGCTGTCAGTACAGACAACAGCATGTGTCCTTTGTCCTCCAAGTCCTGTCCTCAGTCCTGCAGGAGAGCTTTGTGGACAAGATCACAACGGGCAGGGGATTGACCTGTGACATTGTAGCTGAACCTGGACCAGTAGGGGGCAGCAGGGCCCAGGAAGAGCGGCATTTCCTGGTTACAGGAAGTCAGGTATACAGGTGTGACTTGCCCCAGCGGTTCCTTTCACAGCACACTGTTTGTTCCCAGTGGTTGTCGCCATAGGGGTAAGGCTTACCACACCAACTCTCTATTAGACAATCACCAGGGTCCAGGGTGGTCTTGTGAGTTGACTATTTGGCCAGCCTAGAATGAACCTAAATAGAACATTACACTGTCCAAATCTACAGTGCCTCTGCATTTAAATCTGCATTTAGCTACTACAAACAGAGCCCAGGTAACACAGACTAGTCTGATTTTGTCAATGCAAATTAGGGGAGCAGTGACTGAGGGCCACTAGTCCTACCCGCTCCCAACCTATCCCAGTTTATTGGGCAGGGAACGTAGCTCAGCTGGTAAAATGCTTACCTACTATGAATTAAAGTCCTTGATTCAAGTCCCAGCACCACATAAACTTATATGAGCCGCTGGAAAAAAAATCCCCTGGGCTGGGCCATGCCTGTTTTTCCTGTACGCCCACCAGTGGCAGCAAAGAACACGTGCTGGAGAGGATGCTTCTCATCTGGCCCCACTACCGTCAGCCGCTTCAGAAGTCTCCAGTTCTCCAGCACTGTTCATTCACCAGCCTATGTCCTGCCTGCTAGAGTCAGAATAGAAGGGACAGAGTACCGTTGTCACTATCACATCCCCTAGGTCATCTCTTATAAAGTTCCCACTCCTCTCTACAGCCACACACCCCTGCAGGGTCCAGGAGTTTGAACCTGTGCTCAACTCTCAGGAGGTTTTAGCAGGATCACAGCGGAGCCCCTATTACCCTGTTATCGGCTCCTGACTCTGTGAAACACCATTGTGAGTCTGGACGATCCCAGACCATGATAAAATATCCTGGAGACGACAGATTCACAGATAGCTTGGTCCATCATTCCTTCCCTTTTGAAGACAGATGAGCTTTGAATATAGCCAGAGGATGACTTTGATTACCTGTGTATTCTACTACTGATTTCTTTCTGCTGAAACTAGCCACATTAGATGTTTGAAGCCTATTAGTTTTTTTGTTTGTTGGTTGGTAGATTTGTTTATTGTTTGGTTTTTCAAGACAGGGTTTCTCTATGTAACTCTGGCTGTCTGGGTGTAGACTAGACCTCGAACTCAAATCAGGCTTGTCTCTGCCTCCCCAGTGCTGGGATTGAAGGTCTGTGCCACCACTGCCAAGCCTTGAAGCCTATTTGGGATAGAATTTACAGGGCTGGCCTTTTAGAGATCTGGCAGGGGTCCAGTGCTCTATCAGCCAATAGCCTGATAGGCACGTGACCATCTGTGGCGGGCAAAGCAGGGGCATGTAGGCAAAGGAAAGAAAGTGAGTTCCAGATCAGCCTAGGTTACAGTGGCACCCTGTCACAGAAAAGGAGAAGGGGGAGGAGAATTAACAACTGTGTAAATAACTTGACTTATTTAATCAAAGCACTTGACTTGTGTTAGAATCTTCATCCCTTGCCAGGCTGCAGTGGCGCATGCCTTTAATCCCAGCACTCAGGAGGCAGAGGTAGGTGGATCTCTGTGAGTTCAAGGCCAGCCTGGTCTACAGAGCAAGTCCCAAGACAACCTCACCACAAAAAGAAAAAGCAAAGAAAGAAAGAAAAAAATCTCCCACCCCAAAACCCAAGAGTCTTGTCCAGTTATGAAAAGAACTTCAGACAAATCCAGCCCTCTTCAGAACTGTCAAGGTCATCCAAACCAAGTCAGCCAGGTGTGACCTGTGTGCTTTTGTGGGTTTTTTTTTTTTTGGTTTTGATTTTGGTTTTGGTTTTGATTTTGGTTTTGGTTTTGATTTTGGTTTTGGTTTTGGAAGCAAGGTTTCTCTGTAGCTTTAGAGCCTATCCTAGAACCAGCTCTTGTTGACTAGGCTGGCTTTGAACTCAGAGATCTGCCTGCCTCTGCCTCCCTAGTGCTGGGATTAAAGGCATGCACCACCACCGTCTGGCTGACGTGTGTGCTTTTAAGTGTAGTACTTGGGAGGTGTTGAGAGGTGCAGTGTTCAAGGACAGCACAGGCTACATAGACCTTTCTCACCACTGACAAACATGGAGGGAAAGAAATAACAAACCCCAAGTCTGAGAAATTTTGTAATAAACAAAAATAACAACAACAAAAACCCAAAACAAACAAAACATGCATACTGCAGACAAGAGTGAATTGGTACCAGAATTGAATGATAGGACAGAGGAAAACATTAAGCTCAAAAATAAGGAAAAGCCAGGTATGGTGGCTTATACCTAACCGTCTCATCGCTCAGGAGACTGATGCTAGATGATGCCAAGATCAAGGGCAGCCCTGGGTGTATAACTTCTGCCTCGATAAAACAATAAGGCCAGTGTAGTGGTGACTCTAGAGTCAGAGGCTAGTCTCCATCAGACTGGTCTGTGGGAAATGTAGTGAGTTACAGGCCAGCCAAGACAAACCAAAAAAAAAAAAAAAAGCCCACAACGTTAACAAGATAGCTCAACTAATGGTGCTTTTTGCCAAGCCTGATCCAAAACCCACAGAGAGGAAGGTGAGAACCCACTCCCACAAGTTGTCCTCTGACTGCCACACTTCGTCCAATGTGTGCTCATATACAATCAACAGACAAAACTATCCCAAAACTATCATTCATTCATTTATGTTTTACAGTGCTGAGAATAAACCCAAGACCTCAACCATGGCTTGCAAGTCACACCTGTGTCTGGGCTTCTAATCCTGGAGCAGGCTGCTCCCTACAGGAGCTAGGGTGGGGGAGGAGTCACTGAGATGTAAACAGAGATGTAAATAACCACGAAGGGTTCAATCATTCACTCTCCCTCACGGTTTCTTTCTCCTGGAATCAAGGGACGACTGTCTAACATATCCAGGATTTCAAACTAGAGAAGTGCATTCCAAAGAGTTCAGTTTGGAGCCCGGGCCCTGTCCTGCCCATGGGCTGACTGTCTGGATTCAGCCCCGGGGTTCTGGATCGCTGGGTCCTGTCCTGCCCATGGGCTGACAGTCTGGATACAGCCCTGGGGTTCTGAATCACTGGGCATTGTCCTGCCCATGAGCTGTCTGGATACAGCCCTGGGGTTCTGGATTGCTGGCACTACAGTTCTTAAGGGAAGTGGCCCTCTTATCAAATCCTGTCATTAGCTGAATAAATTAAGACAGGTATTAAAAGTTTGATGGAAAATAAGCGACATGGCTCAGCCAGACAACCCAGGTTCCACCCCCAGAATGACACATAGTGGAAGAAGAGAACCTCATGTTGGTCTCTGATTTCCACAGGTGTGCTGTAGTATGGTACACACATTAAACCCTGAAGATATATATATATATATTTGCTCTGTAGACCAGGCTCACCTCGAAATCTCAGAGATCCACCTGCCTCTGCTTCCTGAGTGCTGGGGTAAAAGGCGTGTGCCATCACTGCCTGGTCTTGTTTTGTTATTTTGTTTTTAAAGATTTATTCATTATGTTGGGCAGTGGTGGCAAACGCCTTTAATTCCAGCACTTGGGAGGCAGAGGTAGGCGGATCTCTGTGAATTCAAGGCCAACCTGGTCTACAAGATCTAGTTCCAGGACAGGCTCCAAAGCTACAGAAAAACCCTGTCTCGAAAAACCACACACACACACAAAATTATGTATATAGTGTTTTGCCTGCATGTACACCTGTACACCAGAAGAAGGCACCAGATCTCATTACAGACGGTTGTGAGCCACCATGTGTTTTCCAGGAACCTCTGGAAAAGCAGCCAGTGCTCTTAACCTCTGAGCCATCTCTCCAACCTGTTTTGTTTTTTTGAGTCAGGGTCTTACCATGTAACCTCTATGCAGACCCAGGCTCACCTCAAACTCAGAACTCATAGGGATCTGCTTGCCTCTGCCTCCCCAGTGCTGGGAGTAAAGGTATGTGTTACTATACCCAGCTTTCAAATATTTAAAAAAAAAATTAAAGAACCTGCTGGAGGGTGGTGAAAGCGGGTAACGCAGGGTAATAGAGGGTGAATATGATCAAAATACATTACATGTATGCGTGAAAATGTCACAGTGGAGGCTGGGGTGTGGCTCGGTTGTTACAGTGCTTGCCTAGCCAAGCTGGGTCAGCACAGCATATAAGGCAGTGTGGGAGCACACACCTGTAATCTTGGCACACAGGAGGTTGAAGTGGAACCCTGTATGCCTCTGAAATCTATGGTCATCTGTGCAAGCACCAGGCTCCAAGACAGTGGGAAGATGGCTATGGAGGTGAGATTACGGACTGAACCAGGCAGAAGCATACTGCAGGACCTTTGAAGGACCTTTGAAGGAGGGCTGTGGGTAACACAGGACAACCATGTGTGTGTGAACTGGGCAGTAGAGCTGGATGGAGGAGAGACAGACACACTTGGAGCCTTGCTCAGATGGAGGATGTTCCATTCTATGCTAGACCGAAGGCTGGTCAGGGTCTAGAGCATGGCGAAGGTTGAATTGTCCCTGCCCTCTCTCTCAAAGATGCTCCCTTAGAAAGGGAAGTGTGTGGATTATGGAGGAGGCTGCCAGGGTCAAAAGAGAAAGGTGACCACTTCCCTGATGAGTAACTTGGGGTTCAACGTGGTTATAATCTGCTGGAATTAACCCCTGTGCACGGCTACCCTCCAGCACCTGCCAGATGACAACATGCCTCCCCTGCAATCCCTGGTCCATCCTGGGTTAGGTGTATGAGTTGGCGGGTGGGACTCCATTGCTAAAGCAACCAGAATAAACAGATTGAATAAATGGTCTCATGACCTTGTCAAGGTGATTCCAAGTTTTTCTGAACAGCTTTCAGAGAGGAAGCACTGCTATTTCTAGCAGTCATCTCAGCCTGCTCAGGACTGTGGTCCAGCTGAAGAGGTCACACCTTCCTGTTCTTCACAAACTTAGTACTGGCTGTCCCACCTCTGGTGCCCCACCCTTTCACATGGGGCAACTCATTTTCCTGGCCAGCACAGTGCTCGTTCCAGTCTGGTACACAGGAAATTTTCTTTCTAGTGTGAACTCCTGCCCTCCACCTGCATCTAGCCAACCCAGCACTCACAACATCATCAACAACAGTCCAACTCCTTCCGTGACATTTTTGTTTGCTTGTTTGTTTTTGGTTTTTGAGACAGGGTTTCTCTATGTAGCTTTGGAGCCTGTCCTGGAACTAGCTC
>LOJH01010395.1:0-27478 GCA_001685095.1 Ellobius talpinus
CTTCATCGCCCCACCACCCCCAGGAGTGGGTGAAGAGGGAGCTCTCGCACTCCAAGCTTGAGCGATTGGAGTTTTAGGCCTGGGGGATTCAGGTTGAGGTCTATAGGAGTCGGGTGTAGGGGCGATGGGTTTTTGCTCCATTGTCGAGTTTTGAGCTAGGCTTTTCAGGGAGAATCCCCTCTTTTGTGCTGTGTGCTCTTCGGCAGTCTCTGAATTAGGTAGGATGAAGTAAGTAAGACACTAAACAGTGTCATTGATAAGTAGTGATTTTTACCCTATCCTGTTTAAGCAGATGTGGGAAAACCTCAGAGAAACTGGTCGCCCTATCTGAGGGCCACCTTCTCCCCCTGGATCCCTTCCTTCCTGCAGGGCGGTGAGGTGGGGCGCTTCGAAGAGGTGAGGTTGCTAGCCGGACTATCACAGAGGACCCTGTTCAGGCTCCAGGTCTCTCTGCACGACTTCTTGGCTACCGGAAGCTTCAGAAATCTTAGCCATCACTGGTCTTCCCAGAAAGCAATCACTGGTCTTTCCAGAAAGCGTGGTGGTCTGCATCCAGGGGCCAGCAGTGATGGAAGGGGCCATGGTTGAAGGAATGGGTTCCCCAGAGGATGATGGAAGAGTCCCTACACTCATCTGGGAGGGGTACAGTGGAAGGGGCCCGCACCCTGGGAGGGTCCGGAGGAAACCCAAGAAGTGTGGCATCTGTCCCCCGGATGAAGAGGAGGCCGACTTTTTCTTCAGGCTTGATCAGAGCCTTGATGGGTACTGTCGGTCTATGCAAGGCCCTCCCCAGAGTGCGTCTCTAGAGTCGTCTGCAGGTCCCCCAAAGCTTATTTCTTCTAAGGACACTGGGCCTGGAGAGTCAGGTGGAAGTTGGGTAGACTGCACCCAAGAGGCTGAGCTTGAGTGCATGCTCTTTCCTAAGGATGCAGCTCAGCCAGGCAGCCTTGATCACTTGTTTGGATTCCATGGGCTCTTTGGAGATGAGTCCCTGAGCCTGGTCACACAGGACCCTCTCCAGAGTCCAGCCCTGAACCTGCTGACTGAGGATTCTACAGAGCAGCAGGAAACACAGCCCATGTCTGTGGTTGGCATCTCTGGCACTCCACCTGACCTGGAGGGGCCAGAGGTCAAGGCCCTGCCAGTGTCCGGGCTGGGGCTGGGGCAAGGACTTGCTGCTCCAGCTGAGCCCTTGGATGGTCTCAGTGGTGCATCCCGGGAGCAGAGAAGACCCGAGCATGTGAGAAAACGGCGATTGATGGGTCCAGTGTCTTGTGCCCAAAAGCCACGTATGGACGGCTCCAGCCAGGATCACCCGGAAAGAGGTTGCCCCGGAGTGGTAAGTTGAGCCTGAGAATTTAGGATAGGCTGGCTCCTGTTCTCTCCTCCAGGCCACGACACTTAACAGAGATAAACTCTTATTTTCTTAGTGAATTTTTTCTCATACTGGTGCTGTTTGGTTTGCTGGGGGATTGAATCCACACACTAGGCAGACACTCTACATATGACTAAGCTATATTCCCAATCCCCCTTTAACATTTTAGTTTGATAGAGGGTCTCACCAAATTACCTAGGCTGTCTTTGAATTCACTGTAGCCTCTGCTCACTTTGAACTTTTGATGCTAATGCTTCAGTCTCTCAAGTTCTGGGATTACAGGTGTGTGCCATCACACCCAGCTTCCCAGATGGTGCAAACTGAAATTCTGGAGTCAGGAAAGGAAAAAAAAAACCCTATATTACTGAGTTCCTGTGAGGGCCGTTATCTTTTGGAGGCAACAAGTCCTGGGTTCTAATCTTGCTTCAGCCTACGTCCTGGAGGACTCACCTTCCACTAGTTTTCATAAATTTTCTCTCGTTTAAAAACAGGAACCATGAAACTCTGGGTGAGTGGATTGTCATAATTAGGGTTTCCTCTTGCTGTGAAGAGACACCATCCATGACCATGGCAACTTTTATAAAGAAAACATTTCATTGAGGTGGCTGGCTTACAGTTTCAGAAGTTCCATCCGTCCATTATGATCATGACGGGAAGCGTGGCAGTGTGCAGACAGACAGTGCTGGAGCCCAGAATGCTACATCTTGAAGGCAACAGGAAGTCAACAGACTGTCATACTGAGGGAAGCTTGAGCAAAAGAGGCCTCATAGCCCAAAGACACATTTCTTCCAACAAGGCCACACCTCCTAATAGTGCCACTCCCTTTGGGGGCCTGTTCGAGATAGGAATTAGTCCCACTTTACCAGATGGGGAAGCTGAGGCTGAGGGAAGTTTAACACATTTCTCCAGACTCACGCAGTGATGGATGGTGCTCAACCTTGTTCCCTCTCTTCACTATTTCTCTTTGTATGCATTGTCTGTTTAATTATGATACTAGTTTGTTAATAATTATGTCTAATATCTATAAACCAGGGGTGGAAGATGGCATTTCCCCCACATAGTTGATGGTTTTTACATTTATTGAATGTGTATTATGTGCTAGGTGTTATTGAAATAATTACATGAAGCATAAAGAGGGAGGGAAGTGACCAGTGGGTCACAAACCCAGGTAGCTTGTCTTGTGAGCTTGAGGTGCTGCCTGCTCCTGCACTTCCGGTATTACCACCCTGGGTGCTGAGGGCTGAGTCTTTGTAACAACCTTGGAGGCAGACATGGATGCTATATGCACTGATGTGGTCACAAAGGCTTTAAGAGATCAAGTGACTGATCAGGCTCGAATAGCTCATTACTAGATTGAGAGGCAATGAGCTGCCTGTGCATTTCTCCCTATTTGTAGGGTAATTGGATCCCAACGCTATGACATTTTTCTTGCAGGCATCATATTTTGGCATATGAGGTGGTAGGTCAAGGTCTTATGTAGCCCAGGCTAGCCTCAAACTTCCTATGTAGCCAAGGCTAGCCTGAATTCCTGACCTTCTAACCTTCACCTCCTGCATGGTGGGATTGTAGGCATGTTTCACTATACCTGAATCAAAACCACTGATCTGAGCTGGGCGGTGGTGGCACACACCTTCAATCCCAGCACTTGGGAGGCAGAGGCAGGCAGAGCTCTGTGAGTTCGAGGCCAGCCTGGTCTACAAGAGCTAGTTCCAGGACAGGCTCCAAAGCTACAAAGAAACCCTGTCTCGAAAAAACAAAAACAAACAAAACTGCTGGTCTGTTTTGTTGTTGTTTAGACTATTTTGCATACGTGTCTGTGTAAGGGTGTGTGCATATGAGTGCAGGAGCCAAAGGAGGCTAGAAGAGACCTTTGGATTCTGGAGCTGGAGTTACAAATGGTTGTGAACTTTGAAATGGGTGCTGGGAACCACACTTAGGTCCTCTGAAGAACAGCAAGCACACTCGTCTACCAGGTACAAAGTTCTAGGTTCACCACCAGGGAGCACTTCATAAATAGTGTGTAGTGGGGACACCTATAATTCCAGTACCTGGGAGGTTGTGGGAGGAGGATCAGGGGTTGAAGGTTATCCTGGGCTGCAGGGTGAGTTGGAAGCCAGCCTGGGTGAAGTGTGAGAGACCTTGTCTCAAACAACAAAACCAAACCCAGAGCTGGAGAAATGGCTCAGCGGGTAAGAACCCTGCTGTATGAGCATGGAGCTGAGTATGGGCCGGCATGCCTGTGTCCCCAAGCTGTGGGGATGGGCAGGAGACTCACTGGGGCTTGCTGGGGACTGTAGCCTAACTCCAGGTTCAGGGGGAGACCTCGTCTCAGGAATAAGGCGAAGAGGTGATAGAGGGGGATGTTCTGCACCCTCCTCTGGCTTCTGAGGGTGCAGATGCTCACTCACCCACACACACATGTGCATATACTACACACAGAAAATTCATACCGAATGTTTTAGTAGAGTCAGAAGTTTCTTTGAGGGCCTCTGAGACCAGCCACCATCATTGGAAAGTGACAACTGTTTGAGGCTTGTGTCTTTCAGGCTCCTTTTCCTGAGTGTCTGTACAGATGTGAACATTTGGTATTGACCCTTTTGTGTGTGAGCAGGAGCTCAGACTGCGTGGTGTGGTTTTTGTTTTGTTTTGTTTTGAGGCTCTGTGTCATTTGAACCCAAGCCTTTTCAGGCTGGTGCACACTGTTCTGCAGTTCTGCCTTTCCTGACCCTGCGTCAGAGCCATCTATAGCTGTATTTGTCACGGCCATGAGCACTGAGATGAGAGGATGGGCAGGGACTTCCTTTTCTCATTTCCAGCCACTGGAGGGTACTGAGAGCTGCCACTCCACCTCGCTTTGCCTGATGACCCAAGCAAGTGCCTTCGCCTTCTGGGATGTCACTCTTTTATTTGGAGCCCGTGGGTATTAATAATACTTACCTTGTGGGGTGATGGCAAGGAGTCAGTGTGATGACACATTTGGCATTTAACTCAATGCTTGTCACAAGAAAGCTGCTCCAGGATGTTCCTGAAATACGCAGTTCTGTTGTGCCACAAGGGATGCTGGGGTGAGGTTCCTGGTCCGTTTGGCTTCTCCCCGCTTCAGACAACTTGCTTGGATTGGACTCCAGGATTGGCATGGCTAGGGCTCCAGTGCTTTCAGGGCAGCTTGTTGGAATGCAGCAGCATAACCAGGTCTCCTGCCTGGCTGGATACAGCCCACAACTGCATGATGCTCCATGCACCATCCTTGATACTGCAGCATAGCCTGTCATCCCACAGCTGCCCAAACAACCCGTTTCCATGGAAACTGGTGCCAGCTGCAGGAGAAGAATTGGGGCTGGGTTGTGACAGGGACAGGCAGTGGGTGGCTGAGGACAAGGCTGAGCGGGGTGTGGACAAGCATGGGCACAGAGCCCAGCGAGTCATCTGCCAGAGTCCCTGGGGGACCCAGAACTTTTTCCTGGAGGTTGCCTGGGTGGAAGCAGGGGCAGACTGAAGAGTTCAAGGTCAGGCTCTCAGTACACAGAAACTCCAGGTGGAGACTTCCCTGAGTTATAATTACCTTCTCTGTGAGAGAGATCCCATCCCCTCAGCCCGAAGACCACTGAGCTCTGACAGGAGAGTTAGGCCATGTTGTATTCTGCCTTGAAACTGAAAGTCTTGGAGGGGGCAGGGACAGGAAGGAGGGTGTCAGGGGGCCATTATCCTCTCAGTTTGGAGCTCTGCAGTCTCCAGAGAGGTTAGGAGCTGCCCTAGGGATGGAGGGTATGGGGAGGGTGGCCCCGCCAGTTTGTCCTTGTCCCTTGGGATGCTCACCATAGCTCCTCTGGCCTAACCCAGACACCCTAGCACAAGATTCAGTCCAGAGATGCCAAGTGTCAGGAGGCAGGGAGGGAGGAGAGAGCGTGCCCAGTGGGTGATCTAAGAATAGCTTGTTTATCTGGGAATGAAGCTCAGGGGTAGAGTCCTCCTCTAGCATGCACAAAGCCCTGGGTTCAATTCCCAGTTCTGCAGTCAACCAACCACCAATTTCTCTCTCCCTTCCTCAGCTCAGCTTTTTGTGTGCATTTGTGATACAGAGCCTCATGTATCGTATCCCAGGCTGGCCTCAAATACACTGTGGAGCCAAGGATGACTTTGAACTTCTGAGCCTCCTGCTTCTGCTTCCTACGTGCTAGGATTACAGGCCTGTGTACCAAGTCTGGTTTGTCAGGTGCTGTGGACTGAACCTAAGGCTTTTCGGGAGCTGAGCAAACACTCTACCAGCCAAGCTACCCCCCAGCCCCCATTTCTTTTTATTAGTGAATTTCTTTGCTCTGTTAGGAGCTTCACACACATCATCTCATTTAATCCTCAAAGGAGCATGAGAAGCCACTGTTAATCTCCCCATTCAACTGACAGAGGAAAATTGGCTTTCGGAGGTTATCAACTCCCTCAGGCTTACATGACCACAAGGGGTGGAGCCTGTACAAGGTCAGAAGCTGGCAAAGGCCTGGATCAAGGGTTTGGATGTCTAAGGGATTTTATCGTAATTTGTGGAATGATTGAAGCAGAGTGGAGGTGGGGTGGCGTGGGAGTGTTCCTGCCTGGATCTTGAAGTCTAGTGTATGGCACAGACAGGGTAATCAGAAAGTTGAAGTTCAGAAGATCATGGATGCCCAGAGGGTGGAGTAGGGCAGAGGACCAGACGGTCAGAGCTGGGTCTGGACTAGGAAAGTAGATGCTCTCGGCACACTGGGGAGGTAGGAGGACTATGGCGGGATGAGAGCAGGGCGTGCATAGCAGCGCTGAGCCAGGCAGCTGGGGTGTCACAGGGTGGTAGGTGTGGCCGGGGAGGGATGAGGAAGAGCTGCAGAGAAGTTGCTGTTTGGAAGAAGTGTAGAGGTGCATGTCAGGAGGGAGTCCTTCTGAGGCAGGAGCTGAGGAACCTACGGCATCAATGTTGGTAGAGAGAGCTTGACGTGTCTTAAGGTCGTGATCCTTGCATCAGCACTGTGAGGCAGAGGCTGGTGGTGTCCCCATTTTGATGATGGGAAAACTGAAGCACAGAAAGACTAAGTAGCTTCCTCAAGATTGCACAGATCCTAAATGGTGGCAGCGGGTCCTCACTGCACATATATGGCACAGTTATAGTTACAGCATTTGGGACTTTGTAGTGTGGTGGGGTTTCTGTTGTTGTTTTTATCACACGTGGAGATGCTGCGCATAGCGTCTGCTCTTTTGGCATAGCTGATCAAGAGGGCACGATCTCTGGAGTTGGATTTCCAGGTACTCCCCAAAGTGGCTGAGGTCAGGTGTGTTCAGGGTGCTGTGACCGTAGAGTGATTGAAGCATGTGCACCCCACCATATAGACACGTTCCAGTCATTCCACAGTTTACTGACACCTGCTGCGGTCAGCCTTTGATTTTTGCCAAAGTAGAGGTAGATAGCCTGTCTTTGTGGTCTTGATTTTATCTTCATGCTAATTCCTTAGTACAAGAAATCTTTCACCTATTTTAGCCACCCCTGTTAAAACTTTGTCTAAAAAATGTTTTGTTTTGTTTTGGTTTTTGGTGTTAGTTAGCTTCTTATGAACGTGTGGGAATTTTTCATATATTCTGGATACAATTCCTTTTCAGTTATGTTTTACAAATATATTCTCCTAGTGTGAAACCTCATGATTTCACTTAAAGAGAAAGGTTTTTTTCTTTTGTGAGTGTGTGTGTATCTGTGTGTGGGTTTGTGCACACGAGAGTGGGTGCCCTTGGAGGCCAGAAGAGGGCATCATATCCCCAGGAGCTAGAGTTACAGGATGTGATTCATGTGGGTGCTGGTAATTGAACTCAGCTCCTTTATGAGAATAGCATGCTCTGTTTAACTGCTGAGCCAAGGGCTCTCCAGCCAACAATTTTGCTTTTCTTACAATATCTGTTGAGGAAAGAAATTCTTTAATTTGTATATGTGTGTGTGTAAAATACACACAACTGCCAAGTGGTGCTAGTGCATGCCTTTAATCCTAGCACTCAGGAGGCATAGGTAGAAGGATCTTTTTGAGTTTGAAGTCAGCCTGGTCTATAGAGTGAGTTCCAGGACAGCCAGGCTTACACCGAGAAACCCTGTCTTGAAAAACAAAACAACAACACAAACACACACAATATAAAGTTTGGGTCTTAATCATTTTTTAAGCATACAAGTCAGTGGCATTCAGTACATTTATATAACTGTCAGGACCTTTATATACACGTGCACACGCACGTGCACGTGCACACACATGCACCCCGCAGCTGAATCTCTCTACCTATCAAACAGTAATTTCCCATTCCTGTTTAACTCCCAGGCCCTGGTAACCACATTTTATCTACTTTTATTTTTTTTCTGAGCTAGGGTTTCTTGGTATTCCCGGCTCTCCTGGAACTTGCTCTGTAGACCTGACTGGCCTTATACTCAGAGATCCTCATGCCTCTGACTCCCAAGTGCAGGGATTAAAGGCGTGCACTACCACTGCCCGGTATATTTTACTTTCAGTCTCCATGAATCTGTTTACAGTAGACACCTCATTCTTCTTTGGAGACTGACCTACTTCACCTTGCAGAGCATATAGGACTAACACGCTGCTGTGGGCATGGCCTGCGTTTTGTTTGGCAATGGTAATCTATCCGACACTGAGTTTTGATTGACATGGGCTAGGGATCCAGGCAGATCCTTTGTATGGAAATGCAGCCATGCCAACCCCCTTTGCTGATCAAGCCGGTCTTTCCTTGCTTACACGCTATGGCAGCACCGTCACAGATTGAGCTGCTGTGCGTATGTGGGACTGGAGTTGCAGTTTTACCATGCTGCCCCTGCCTAGGTTACGTTGGCTCGCTCTTATACATATTAGAATTTGTTTGTCCATTTACAGCCTCCTCTGAACCTGGTGAGACTTTAGTTAGTGCTGTATTGAACTGTCAGTCATCTTGAGGAGGAATAACATCTCCATAGTACCAGGTCTTTGAACATGGTGTACCTCTGTGATTGTTTGAATTTTCCGGAATCTCTTTTAGTACAGTTTTGTTTTTAAATCTTATACATCAATTTTTTCCCCCAAGGTTTATTCCTAAATAAAACATTTATGGCTATCTTTTTATTATGGAAAATCAACACATATAAACATAGGTTGTAAGTGGTGGCTGGCTGATATGTTTTGGTTCACGAATTGGCTGTGCCACCTGGCATGTAAGCACACATGGCTATATGTTTTTTAATTGCTTATGGTGGCGTGTCAGAGTTGAGCAGTTCTGACAGCAACCATATAGCCAACATCAAAGATTTTTTTTCTTTAATCCGGTGCTGGTTAGGTGGTCAGCACAGATTTTTGTCAGGGATGGCTAGTTCGGCAGAAGGAAGTGTGTAGTGTACACTGAGCTCAGCTTTCTGTACAGGAACAACGGTGCATTTTAAAGATTGAGGACAGGGGATAGGACAGGCAGGGACTTGGTCAGGGAAGTGAAAATCCCAGAGTGCTGGTTGGTATAGTGTCCGCAGAGTAATTTATTGTGTAGATGACAGATATCAAGTCTAGGAGCTGGGCCCTTCAGATACTGGCAGGGATAAACCGTGAACTTGAGGGGCGCCCTTGGGTTTCCTCAGACAGGTAATTTAAGTCTAGGGCCATCTTAGGGATTATAGTCTTGAGCTTTTAAGTCCTTATAGACATAAGTTTGAGATGTAGTTTAGAGGAGCACTCGAAGGGACCTGCGTAGAGTTTGGTCGAGACACAGTCTTTGTCGCTGGCTATGTTTTCTCTGTAGCCCTTTACAGAAAATGATTTCTGAAACCCTTTGTGCTCTCACCCAACTAGAGCCACCAAGTGTCACTTTACCTTTAAGCTGGCAACAATTCCGTCAGTATTAACAACTGAATATTCATTCAGTACCAGCCTTCCAGTAGATCCTCATTTATTCTATCTAATTAATTAATTAATATTATTTTCAGACATAGTTTTATTTTTCCTGGGTTGGCCTAGAGCCGTTAATGAAATGGAACATTTTGAAACAAGGGTCTCGTGTAGCCCTGACTGGTCTGAATCCCAGTATGTAGATGAGGATGACACTGAACTCCTGAAGCTCCTAAGTGCTGGGATTACAGGAGTGAACCACTGTGCCTGGCTTATGTGCTGGGGATGGAACCCAGGGCTTCATGAATGCTGGGCAAGCACCTTACAACTGAGCTATGTCCCCAGTCTGACCTTGAACTCAGATCCTCCTCTTCCCTCCTCCTGATTACCTGTATGCATCCCTGTACCCAGTTTATGTGGTGCTGGGGATGGAACCAGGGCTTTGTGCATGCTAGGTGAGTAGTCTACCTACTGACTTACACCCCCAGCTCCTAATTCTAATGTGTGTTTATGTATGCATATATACCATAACATATATTGTTTTTGAGATAGGGTCTCCCTGTGTAGACCAGGCTGGCCTCAAGCTCATCTTCCACCAGCCTCTGCCTCCTTAGTGCTAGGATAAAGGTGAAGCATGCACCACCATGTCTGTTCCTGATCATCTTTATAGTTTGCCTTTTAACGTTGGATCCAAACAAAGTCTGGACCTCTTAGGTGGTTGGTAAGTCCTTCACGTTTCCTCTAACCCACGTGCTCTCCCTGTCTCTTGTTTTGCTTTCTAGCAAGCCGAAGAAATGAGGTTGTTTATTCTATAATTGATTGCATTCCTGTTCCATAGTTAAACATGGTCCTTGTGTGTGCTTTCCCATCGCTGTGAAAAATACTGGAGAAGAACCACACCAGGGAGGATTTATTTTGGCATGGGACTTCAGAGGTTTTTGTCCACCATGGCAGGGAGGTCAGGGTGGAGCAGAGTGGGCACACGGTGGCCAGGAATTGGAAGGATCACCCTTGCTACAGACTTCCTCTTACCCTTTGTTCCATCTAGGCTTCCAGCCAATGGGCTGGTGCTGGTCACAATTAGGATGGTCCTCCTGCCATGAGTTCATCTTCTCACAGGCCTCTCAGAAGTGTGCTTTGCATGCTGTTCTGGTGTCTCTCAGTACAGTCAGGTGGCAGCCAACCAACTCCCTCCCTCTTCCACTCCCCATCATCTCTGCAAAACGGTGTCCGAATCAGTTCAGCGAGAATTAGATGCCACTTCCTGGTGGTGGTGTGCGCTCTCCGTCAGAGGCCCACACTATCCACTTTTGATGCTTTTCTGATGTGGTAACTTTAAAAATTGCAATGTCTAGCTGTTGCTGGTATAAAAAAAGCACAATTGATTTTCGCTTATTGATTTTGTATGTAGGAATCTTGCTGAACTCTTACTAATTCATGTAATTTATCTGTTTGGCTGTTCCTGTGTTCTATAGAAACAGTTGTGGACAAATGGCAGTGGTGTTACTTTCCTTACAGTCCTTTGTGCCATCCCTTCCCCTTCCTCACCTGCTGCATTAATGTAACCCCGGGGAAAGCTGGTTATGGGGATTTTGATTTGTTCTGAGCGTTAAATGAAATTGTTCATGGTTTCATGTCTGAAGTGTTTTTCTTCTGAAGCTCTTTAGCGGGCTGGGGAAGCTTTTTTCTGTTCCCAGATTGCTAATTATTCTGGATGCACAGTGCATTTGGGGAGATAATCATATGACTTTTACCCCCTAATTTATTAATGTAGGAGAGTTAATGAGTTTTTAAATGTTAAGCCTATTTTGCCTTACCGAAACAAACACAACTTGATAATGTCCTGGTGGGTATTTGTGTGTGTGTGTGTGTGTGTGTGTGTTTCCTGTTTTCTGAGATCGTGTTAATAATTTGCTTGCAATCTTTTGCCACTTCAATCGACGAGCTAACTGTCCTGAAATGACTGATCTGTGGGTTGTGTTGTCCTCTGGAGCAATGTCTATGAAGCTGGAATTATTCAGTTTTTGAACACTGTGGGAATAGAGCATTGGTTTAAAACAAACAGGGCTGGAGAGACGGCTCAGGTGTTAAGAGCACTGGCTGCTCTTGCAGAGAGAGGACCAGGGTTCGATTCCCAGCAACCACATAGCAACTCACGACTGTCTATGGCTCCATTCCTAGGGGCTCCAACACCTTCTCACCAATGCATATAAAACAAATAAATTATTTAAACAAACAAACAAACAACCCCCCTAGAATGGTAGTTTCTTCAGGAGAAATGCTTCCTTCCTGTGGATTGGGTGTGCCCTATGGTTGCAGTTGTGTTATGAGTCAGCTCGCTGGCTGGTCTTTCTTTCCATCCAGATAGAAATGGTGGGTCTCTCGAAAAACCGAAAAAGAAATGGCGCGTCAAGTGCTGGCCTCTGGAGGCAGTAGGCAGGTGGGAGCCACAGCAAGAGATACCTCCTACCTTGAGGTTCTTCTGTAGGCCTCAGGTATCAACCTTTTTGACCTATAAAGTAATGAATGGTTCCTGGATGGGCTTAAGAAGTTGGAATTCTGCTGTCCTTGCTTGCAGATGGCTTTGTAACTTCCAGACAGGTCTAGGTATTGAGATTCCTCAGCCTTTTACAGCCCTACCGTAGCCTAGGAAGGCAGGATTCTTTGGACATTAACACCCCCAGCATCTGGTGTTAGAGTTCTTAGTCTTGGGTCTGAGGCCCTTGGGCCTAACGCAGCTTGGCTTGGCTTGGCAGCTTCATGGAATTCTTCTGGCAACCAGGGCCTGTAGCGACTCTTCTCCGGGTCTTTACAGTCTTTTCTCCTCCTGCAGCCTCAGCTCTTGGGCTCTTTCGTCCCTTTGCCTTGACGGTCCTGTTCTTTCTGGACTGGTTCCTCTTGAATTGTTTGGGCTGCTGCTGTAGTTCAGGCAGCCGGGCATGCTGCCTGCCGCTGTTGCTGCTGCAGCTTCTGCAGTGTTACCAGCTTGGCCCATGCTCCTGAAGGTGGACATGAAAAGACCATTTGAGAGAAGACTTTATTGGGTCTAATGTTACAGCATCAGAGAGGCAGCATAGGCTAGGTCTCCCAGCCATTTCCCTGGGGGCTGCGTGGCTGGATTCTATGGAATCTACAGCCTGAGAAAGGGTGTTTGGGTCAATCACAAACTTTTTTTTTGAAAACTCATAGTTGAGGCTCTTAACACGAACCACAATCATTAAGACTTTTGGGAGGACCAATCACAGCTGTTTGTTTTGGACCAATCACAGTCATTTGTTTGGGCCAATTCCAGACTTTCTTAGTGCCAGTCACAACCCTCCTTCTGATGGCACACTGGAGAAATCGCTCCCTGCTGTCCTACATGGCCACAGTTGCAGGGTGGTCTAGAGTTCACTGGGATGTGTGCTAGCGTCTGATAGAGGCTGTCCTTCAGGGCCTCAGCGATGAGCTACTATAGCCTGTAGTTTGTTTTAAAGATTTATTCATTTTTTAAAATGTGTATGGTGTTTTGCTTGCATAGATGTCTGCACACCATGTGCATACATGATATTCATAGAGGCCAGAAGAGAACATCAGATCCCCTAGAACTGAAGCTATAGGTGGTTGTGAACCACTATGTGGGTGCTTGATCAAACCCACGTCCTCTGAAAGAGCATTTTGTGTTCTTGCCTGCTGATCTCTCTCCAGACCATCCTGTAGTTTTTTTTTTAAAGAAAGGAAATTTGTGGAGTATTCTGGTACTGACAAGAGACAGGCTGCCTGTTAGACTAATAGTCTGTTTGCTCAAGGCAGCAAGTTAACCAGGCGACTGTTAACTGGGCATCAGGTCGCCTCATCACCAGCATCTTAATAAGAGGAAGGTGAGCTTCAGAAGAGGTACTTACAGTACAAACTTACAGAAAATGGGGCCAGTGAGATGGCTTAGTAAGTTAAGGTGCTTGCCACCAAACTTGGGGGGCCTGAGTTTGATCCCCGACATCCAAATGGTGGAGGAGATAACACTCATGAGTTGCCATCACCTCCACAGCATGCCCCCTAAATAAATAGATGTAGTAAAATCCCCCTGACTTATCACTAACACTAACAGTGACTTGATGACTTGAGCAGATTTTAACAGCACCTTACCATTCTGCTTACTGCTGCCCAATGCCCATGAAGAGGGAGCCAGTCTCTCCTGCATCTCCATTGTACTAATTATGTGGAGTAGCTTTTGTGGAGTTGTATTTTTCTAGACATGTGTCCATGTTATCTGTGTTTACAGATTCGCTGGCACATTGGCATGAGTATTTCACAATGACGTCTTGCCTTTTCATTGCTGTGTGTTCATAATTGCTCATTCCAGCTCTGTCCAGCGGTACTCTCCCTCTTCTGGGGTCATCCTGGCCCGGGAACTGTTTTCTTCAGACAGTCTGTGTTTGCTTTTGTTGATCTGTTTTCCGTTTCCAGCGTTGTCTTTCTGCGGCACATTATTTCATAATGCCTTAAAATGGTACTTAGCTCATAATTTCCTTTTTTTCCAATAAAGTCACTTAAAGCCATAAATGAACCTTTTAAAGATCGCTTTTGCAGCACCCACAGGCTTTAGCCTTTTCCTCAGCCTCAATATTTTATAACTTTATTACAAAGTGTCTTTGTGTCGTTTAAAGTCAGGGTCCCATTCTTCCCTTATTCTTTTCCCGCATCTTCTTTTTTAAAATGTTTGTTTTGTGTGCCTGAGTGTTTTGCTGCCTTGTTATAGGCGCCATGTGTGTGCAGTCTCTTCAGAGGCCAGAAGAGGGCATCAGACATTAGAATGAGAGTTACATACAGTTGTGAGCCGTCATGTGGGTGCTGGGACCTCTGCAAGAGTCAAAAGTGTTCTTAACTATTGAGCCCTCTCCAGGCCTTAATTACTTTTCTGTTGCTGTGAGAAAACAACATGGTCAAGCCAACTTATAGAAGAGTTACTTTTGGTTTATGGTTTCAGAGACTTCAGAGTCTATAGAAGTTCAAAGGTCTACAGAGAGAGTTCCAGGACAGCCAGAGCTACACAGAGATACCCTGTCTGAAAAAACCAACCAAACAAACAAACAAAAAAACTGGTGGTGGAGCAAAGGAACAGTTGAGAGCTCACAACTTGATCTACAACCAGGAGACAGAGACACGCAGAATCCCACAGTCTTTTGAAACCTCAAAGCTGTTCCCCAGTGATACATCTCCTCCAACAAGGCCACATCTTCTAATCCTTCCCAAACAGTTCCACCAATTGGAGACCAAGTACTCAAACATATGACCCTATGGGGGCATTCTCATTCAAACCATCGCAGATGATTTAGTGTTAAGAGCACTTGGTGCTCATGCAGAGTATCCAGGTTCAGTTCTCAACACCCACGGGAGGGTTTATGGCTACCTGTTAACTCTAGTTCCAGGAGATCCAGCGCCCACTTCTGGCCATCTTAAGCAATAGTCACACACATGGCTCTCTTACGTGCAGGCAAATACTCATTAAATAAATAATACCAATCTTTTGAAATTTGCTAATCTTTGATTTTTGGCCCAGCTGTGCAGTATATTCATGTATGTTACATGCATATTTGAAAAGAATGTGTGCCCTGCAGTTGTTAGGGACAGTATTATCTATGTAGGTTAAAGCAGTTGGTTATTTTTTTCATCTAATCTTTTTTGTTCCGGCCCGTTGTTCTGTCAGCTTGATTCAGAGATACCTGCTTGTGGTAATGGTGAATTTGTTTTTTACCTGTAGTTTTGTCGGAGTTCGCTTCCTAGCTTTTGAGATTATGTTATTTGATGCTCAGAAGTTCCAAGCTGTAGCTCTGTGGACCTGCTTATCGCTGAGTCGCGAAGCCTTCAGTTTATATGATTCTGGCTCTGAAGTCTCTTATTGGTTGTTGATATTGCTCCAGTACTTTGTAATGCTTGGCAGATGCCTGATCTAAAGTTACTCCATTTTGTCTCTTGGCTTTTTGGCTTTTTTCATCATTATATTTTAGAAATAGCACTTATACTTCATGACTGGACTTCCTTCCTTCCTCCCTCCCTCCCTTCCTTTCTTCCTTCCTTTATTTTTTTATTTTTTTTCTTGGTTTTGTTTTGGTTTTTTGAGACAGGGTTTCTCTGTGTTGCTTTGGAGCCTCTCCTGGAACTAGCTCTTGTAGACCAGGCTGGCCTTGAGTTCACAGAGATCCACCTGTCTCTCTTTTGGTTTTTGGAGACAGGGTTTCTCTGGATGTAGCCTGGACAGTCCTGGAACTCACTCTGTAAAGAAGGCTGGCCTTGAACTCACAGAGTTCCGCCTCCCTGTGCCTCTGGAATTGAATTAAAGTTGTGCACCACTACCATCCAGCTGGATTTTCTTTCGTTTTCTTCCCTGCCCAGAAATGGAGCAAATTTGCACTCCTTGCAATGGAGCAAATAAGCATCTTTTCTAATGAGTGAATAAATAATTAAAACCTGGTATTTTTGTAATTGTCTGAAATATTATTTCATTTTTGTATTACTTTTTTCATTTGAGACATGATTTTATATAGCCCAAGCTGGCCTCTAACTTGTGGTTCTCTTGCCTCAGTGTCTGAGATTGCAGCATTTGCTACCGTACGACGGTTCTTACAGCTGCTGGTTGACCTGCATCTGTTCTGTCTCAGTGTGCCCTGCTGTGCCCTCTCTGCTGTGCCCTCTCTGCTGTGCCCTCTCTGCTGTGCCCTCTCTGCTGTGCCCTCTCAGTGGCCCTCTGGGAATTTTAACACTAATAATTTGGTCACCAGAGGCTATATCTTCCCCTGAGTGGTAGAGAGGTCTTGAGATGGTTTAATTCTAAGCACACGCCATCCAGTTTGTGGACTATTGTTATCCAGTAAATTGGTCCTTTCTTATGCTTTTAATCCCTCAAATTACACACCATCATTGTAATTCTAGACAATGTTTAGGTTCAACACAACATTTTTCTTTCTCTTGGCTCAAAGTTCCTCATTGCAGCTCGTCTTTCCTATGTGGGATAATTTGTCTTTCCTTACAACTCAGGTTCATCCTTGAGCATTTTTAAATTTTTGGTCCTTTTGGTTCATTTTGCCTTAAGTATTTTTCCCCCAAGTAACATACAATTATATAGAAAAGCAGCTTCTGTTTTCCTCTATTTTGCCTTTTCTCATTTTATGCTCCAAAAAGGTCGACAGTGGACTGTGGATGATTGTTTTATTTGAGCACCTTGGAAAGAATCTCCTGCTGTCTTCTGCTTTTCCTTCTTGACACTGGGAGTTTGGCTAAGTGTCCGCCCCTTTCATAGACACAGTGTCATTTAGTGAGTGTCGTAGCGCAATGGGTGAAGGTGGGGCCTTCTAGAGTCAGACTGGCTGGGTCTTTGGTTTGCTGGCTAGTTACCCTCTGTGCCTCAGTTTCTTCTTGTGTCAGATGTGTTAGTGACAGTATCGGTGTAGCCTTGAGGCTGGTGAAGGGAGTTCAGAGCTTCGATACCGTTCTCCACAGTAGCGGACCGTTTTAACGTTCTTGCTGGCCGTTATTTTTTCTTTCTGATTTTAAGAATTATATATTTATGTTTTAAAGATTGATGTGTCCATATGTTCACTATGTGTGTCTAACTACCCTGTGGGTGCAGGTACCTGTGTAGCCAGAAAGGGTGTCAGGTCCCTTGGAATTGGTGTTACAGGTGGTTGGTGAGTTGCTTAATGTGAGTGCTGGGAACTGAACCCCAGTCCTCTGCAAGAACATTAAATACTCTTAATCCCTGAGCCATCTCACCAGCAGCCCCCCTTTAAACTATGTGTGTGTGTGTGTGTGCTCGAGAACATTTGGAGGCCAGTGAGGGTATCGACTCTCCTTGGACCTGGAGTTACAGGCATTTGGGAGCCATTAGGCATGGGTGCGGGGCACAGAACTTCTGGTCCTCTGGAAGAGCTGTTGAACAACCTCCCCAGCCCTCTCCTGGTACTTTCTGAATTCCCTCATTACTGGGGATTGATGTCTGTAGGTGTGAGATTCCTTTAATTTTCCTGTTTGAACTCCACAGGACTTTTTAAACCTGTGAATTGTTGTCTTTCATCCGTTCTGGAAAAACTCTTTCCCTATGTACCTTCAAGTGTTGCTTCCACCAGATTTTCTTCCCTCTCTTCTAATTAGTTAGATTAATTAGTCCCGCTCACTCCTATCATTTGCATCTTGACTTTGCTCCACAGTCTCTGCGCTATGACTATTCTGGATAATTTCTTGAAATCTATCTCCCAGCTCATTAATTGGCTTCAGCTGTGTCTAATATGCTATTAAACCTATACCCTGAGTTTTTAATTTTAATTATGTTTTTATTTCCAGAAATTGTGTTTGGTTCCCCACGGAATCTGATTGTTTTCATCTTTTCCGCTTTGCTCTTCTCTCGCTTTAACAATATTATACACCCATCCTGTTCTGTGTTCTGTCTGCTGCGTTGAGAGACCAAGCCTCGTGGGACTCGTGGAAGGACCCCCTGAGTCCAGAGACAGCCAGAGGCTTTCAACTATGAAGGAAAGCCTGGCCTAATACCTCTGCTGCCTCCCCGCATTCAGGTCCCTTTTCCTTTTTTCTTCCTCATTCTCAACTACTTTTTTTTTTTTTTTAGGCTGATTCATCCCATGGTTTGAAAAAGAAACCAAGGGTGAGTCTCTCTCCCTGCACCCAGTGCCTTTCCCGCCGGCAGCCGGGACTATTAGGATCTGCAGAGACTTCCAGATATATTTTATATGTAGTCAAGCAAATACACATTTAAAAATTCATTCTCTCTGGAACACAAGCGGTGGCATGCTATGTATATTGTTCTGCACTTGCTTTTTAATAAAAAATATGTTTCTGGTTATGAGAGAAATACATGCTCATTTTGAATAACATCAATTCCCAAGTGTACACATGTAGAAAGTGAAAGTCTCCCTGGAATTCATTCCCTGGAGATAACATCTATTTTGCATCTATAAATATATATTTACATAAATGGGCTTATGCAACAGACATTGTTTTCTAACCTATTTTCCCCCCTTTTCTCCCAATAACACATCACGACAGCATTCCATGAATCTTTCCACAGCTCCACGTTGCCCCACAGTGTAGGGCAGGGCCTGCAGAATCAGGGAGAATTAAGTTCCAACATTATCTGCACAGCTCAGTAGCCTAGGACTTTTTACAGCCGGTCGAAGCCTCGGTTTCCTCCTCTGTGAGGTGGTAACAGAGCGTACCACTCCTCACAGTCTGGGGCAGCAGTGAGTCCTTGCAGGTGGCCCCCTCCAGGCCCCCAGGAGCATGATTTTTAAACAATTCCCTCCCCTGTTCAGTGATCACACAGAACTTACAGTCTGGATGTGACATAAAGTATTAGCAGTGCCCCCATAACAAATGCCTCCCAGGCCATCCCGCCATTCCTGTGAATTCTTGTGGGGGGCATTCCTGGTCCTCTGGGTTCTAATCTCTATGCCCTCTTTATTTTTTCTCCAAGGAAGCGATGAGAGTCCCCTGCGGAGTGAAGCTTGTGTACTACGTAGGTCTTTTCCTTCATCACTGCCCTTCATCCTCCTTCCCTCTGGGATGTGAGCGGGCCCAGTCCCCCTCAGCAGATGCTCTGAGCCCTCTCCCCCCTAGCCTCCCCTTACCTCAGTGATGTTGAATCTTAGACTTCAGTTTCTCTCCAGCCTTTCAGCCCAACTCCTTCCTACACTCACTCACTCATACACACACATGCATGTGTTCATACAAATGCATGCAGGTGTGCATGCACATATACACATGCATGCACATATGTGTGCATACAAATGAATGCATGCGTGCATGCACATACACACACATGCTCCCAACACAATTCTTGTGATTTGTAACATACTAAAAAGATTTAAAATGCACTTTTCAAAGAGACAAAAGTCCAAAGGAAGCAAGAAAAGGAGGAAGCATTGACTGTCTTGTACAACAACCCCCTCACCCTCTATCTACCACCAATCCTGAGAAGGCACACTTCTAGGTGCCAAAGAACCACTGAGTTTCCTGGGAGTAGTGGTAAAAAGGGAGCAATATGTCAGGCACTCTGTGTAGTCCTGACTGTCCTGGAACTCACTCTGTAGATCAGGATGACCTTGAACTCACAGATACCTGCCTGCCTCTGCCTCCCGAGTGCTGGGATTAAAGGCATGCGCCACCACTCATCCTGCTACTCATCCCTTTTAAGTAGCCATGAAGAGATTCCTCTCAGGGACAATACATAGGTGGTAGTGGCTTTAGTTTTACAGTGAGTCCCTGATAGAGGCACAGGAGATCTTTGAGCAGGAGGAGGTGGAGTCAGGATAGGTGTGTCCTTCCTGATGGAGGGTCAGGAGGAGGGTGACCAGGGTCCTGGTGTAGAGCCTGTTGGTTCTGAACGGGGCTGGGAGGTTAGGGAGAGGTGAAGAGGGTCAGCACAGAGACAGATGGCTTTTTCTGGAACAGAGGCTGGCCAGACAGCAGACACTTAGCGAGCCCTACTGTGTGCCAGGTCTTTGTGGACTTCCGAAGTGTAGTACTGACCCTGCCTTAGTGAAGGTCTCTGGCTAATGGAGGCCAGAGACAATAAACAACTGAAGCCAGGGTAGGGACTATTTTGGACAGAGCATTGACGGGCTCTGTCCCTGCAGGTCTGCTCTGGACCAGTGATCCAGCTCCTGGGAGCCTTCAACAACGGCCAGCCAGGGGGGCAGCTTGAAACTCTGGAGGACTTGAAGGTCAGCTCAGACAGGAGGCAGAAGAGGCCCATGACTTCTCACTCTGCCAGTTTTCAGGTACAGAGCTAGCTAGGGTCTAGTGATTAATCTTGCGTCCATGGCTACCTTCCACATGATGTTGCTGAGGCCCAGGATGGGGTGACTTGGCCAAGGTCTCACAGATTAGTGTTTCGAGGTAGGTTAGCCCCACTTGGCTGCTGGCCTGGGCTCTGTGGGAGTTTGGGGACATAGGGAGCTGGGTTTCCATTGTGTTTGGAAAGGCTCTGATGTGATCTTGGCTGACCCCACAAGTCCTGCTGCACCAGGGTTCCCAGCCATCTATTGGATATGGGTCCAGAGAGTGCTCTTGGATGCCTCCTTTATCCCAAAGCTCCTTAGGGATCTCTCCGTAGAGGCTGAGCGGCCATGAGTAAGTGCAGCTCCTGCAGGCACAAGGCAGCTTTGGCTGGAGTGGACCTCTCCCCTATGCTTTTCTCTCTCCACAGTGTGACCTCCCGGAAATGGAGAATGAGGAGCCTCTTCAACTGGGGACCGAGGACCCAGGTGATGGTCCACAGTGCTTGTGGGAGGATGCTCACCCCACTCCTGGCTTCAGCTGGGATCCTTGTCGTCAGTCACCATCAGCCCAAAGTTCTCCCCCAAGGAACTGGGATGCTAGGTCCTTGAGGGGATCTAAGCCCCCTAAAGTCTGTCCCTCCTCATGCTTCTTGAAGTCCCTGGGATCACATGACACATTCCCCTACCCCAGGTGAGCAGGAGACTATGCCTCTGGATGTTGGAGTGCGAGCCACCGTGGTCCGTACCATGCAGGAGGTGCTGTGGACTCGGTAAGGCTTTGCTTCCTACCTATCCCAGCTGTGCTGACAGCTGTTCTGTGTAGCTCTGGGCCGGGCCACATTTGAGTGTGTGTGTACGTGTGTGTGTGTGTGTGTGTGTGTGTGTGTGTGTGTGTGTGTGTGTATCCAAACACATTTGGTACTGGGAGGTCACTGACTCACACAGCCAGCGGTGAGCTGCAATGTAAACCATGTGTCTGTAATACATGGTTCCAGTTGCAGTGAGCATCTGGGCTGGGAGGGTCTAAAGGTCTGAGCCCTTTGAGGTTCTCACGCACAGAGAGGGCAGGAGTTGGCAAAGGCCGCACAACAAGTCAGTAGTAGATCAGGGTTATGTCTGTCCATCCCTTGGTTGATGTTTCATTGTTCCCACCCCAGTTCGGTTCTTTGCTTTGGTTGATTCCTTAACCCCCAACCTCAGGCTTAATCCTTTCCACACAGACCCAGCTCCTCTAGCAGGACCCAGGAGCCTGGCTTTGACGCATATATTGCCACTGGTCCATCGTTTAGCCTTAGGATGAGCCCTGAACTCTGAGTGCTCCCTATGTGGATGGAAGATACACCATTTCTTTACAGTGCTGGGGTGGGAGTTACCAGGTCCATGGGGAAATACCCACAGTAGAGAGGAGGTAGCCCAGCTCCTGTCCCCTACCTCTGCATTTCCTCCTGGGGTTAAATGAGTGGACAACTTCCCTGCTCAAGGCTTGCTTGTCTTCATAGTGTCCAGGAGCTTCCAGACCTGCTGCTGAGGGAAGAGGAGGTAGCAGGCATTGCAGAGGGCATTGAGGCGGCCCTCTTCCACCTGACCCAAGACACGAACCTCCGCTATAAGACCAAGTACCGCAGCCTGCTCTTCAACCTGAGAGATCCCAGAAACTCCGTGAGCTGGGGGAGGTGCAGCCTGCCCAGCCCTCCCTTGGGTAGTAGGTTGGAGTGGGTGCTTTCAGGGTTAAATGGTGCATTTTCTTCCCCAACAGGACCTGTTTCTCAAAGTGGCGCACTGTGATGTCAGCCCTCATGACCTGGTGCAGATGAGCTCAATCCAACTGGCCCCCAAGGAGCTGTCCCGCTGGCGGGACCAGGAGGAAAGAAGGGTGAGCTGCTGCACAGACAAGCCACAAGAGGTGGGAGGGCATGTGTTGTGGGTGGCCCTGCAGTGGAAGGTGGGGACAGAGGAAGCAGGACAGATGGACGGACAGTCAGGATTGAGAAGAAGCTGGAGAAAACAGAAAGCAGGCCCGAGGGAGAGTCTTCAGGACAAAGGTAGGAAAAGAGGCCACACTAGTGTTTCTCTGTGGAGTTGGGCTGTGTGGGGGTTGGGAGGACTTTTGTGAGGAAGTTGCCAGTGGTCTTCTTCCCATCCTAACCTCAGGTTTGGGAGAGGGGGTCCCACAGCTCCACTGTCCTCAGTTAAATCTTCCAGTAACCTGCCTGGCCCATGACCTCACTCTACATGGAACTCTGGAAGCAGAGAAGATACGGCATTGAGCTGGCTTTTGGCCTGCTGTGTGGTAGCCAGAGACTGACTGGACTGGTCCAGGGTTGAGGTGCTGAGGAGAAGAGTGATTCCTTTTTCTCAGCTAAGTTTCTGTCCCGCACTGGCGGTGTCATAGGATGGGAACAACTGTGTGGTTTAGAGGTCACTGAGGCCTCTGTGAAACAACCGTTAAGAACTCCAGGGTGAGTGGGGCGGTGGTGGCGCACGCCTTTAATCCCAGCACTCGGAAGGCAGAGGCAGGAGAATGTGAGTTCGAGACCAGCCTGGTCTACAGAGCGAGTTCCAGAATAGCCAAGGCTACACAGAGAAACCCTGTCTGGAAAAACCAAACCAAACCAAAATAATTCCAGGGTGGGGGGCTGGGAAGGGAACCCAGCCAGCAGAGTGCTTGCCACACAGGCATGAAGCCCCGAGTTCGAGCTCCAGTATCCATGTAAAAAGTCCAGCATGGCGACATGCATTTATAATCCCAGTGTTGGCCAGGGAGGTGGAGATGGAGATGCTAGCAAGCCTCGCCTAGAGAGACCTTGTCTCAAAAAGTAAGGCGGATGGCTCCTGAGGAAGGACATCAAAGATAATCTCTGGCTTCCATGGGCGCATGTACACACATACACATGCATCCAGCCATCCACTAACAGGCATGCCCACACATGTGAAGAATTTTAAGGTAATGAACACAGAGCCTGAATCAAGTGTGGGACTTTTGGGGTACAAGGCTCATGTCCACATCATGGAGCCCACCTGCCTGGGTGTGGTGGTGCAGGACCCCTATCTTCCTGCGCCATTAGAAAAGGAGAGACAGTTCAGGTGACACCAATAACAACAATGGCAGCCAGCTAGGGATTACTGTGAGCCTCAGACTAGGCTGGGCCTTCTTCGTGTACTGTTTAATACCGTGTTCTTAATCCCCAGAAAATAGATAAACTGAGTTTTAGGGAAACTAAATGGTGGCCTAAAGTCAAACTAATCCTTATATCTTTATTAGTGGCTCATCTGGGACTCAGTTTGTCCCAGACACCACAGCCTCCTCAGGGTGGAGTGGGGTGGGGCAGCCAGAGACATTAATTGACTTGGGTGAAGGCCAAGTCCAGGAAGACTTCCTAGAGGAGGCGGGACTTCAGTGAGTGGCACCTGGAGGGGTGGGGCTGAGGGGGCTGACTTTCTAAGTGGACAGAGAGAGGCTTGAAAACAGAGGAGCTGCCAAGGGAGGAACCTTGAAGTGGGGAAGGGAGTGACTGGGAGCTCGGTGGGCCGATGCCCTGGCTGAGTTTGCCATGCCCTCTGCAGGGCCTGGACATCATTGAGCAGCAACAGAAGGAGCTGTATAGACTTCCTACCTCCAAACTGACTCACAAGGGTGAGGTAGAGATCCCACGGGACTCAGACCAGATGCTGACCCTGGAGGACCTGATGGTAAGGGACAACCTGACTTAGGCACAGGTACCCTACTCCTGTGGGTCCCTGAGCAAGATCACTGCCTACTCCATGGGCCGCATGTTCTAGGTTTAGTAGGGTCTGTGACCCTGGCTGTTCATGGTCGAGGCACGAGAACGGGTGGTGGTACTCGGCTGGGGACTGGTCTCCCTTCTTTCCGCCTAACTCCAGAACACTTGCAGGAGGGGCACTAAGGCTGGTCATTGCAGTCACCCCAGCCCCAGCCATTCTGACTTCAGGCAGTGACTTTTCTAGATATGAAAGATAGAGACTTGTTTTATTCATGGATTTATTTGCTTGGAGTTGCCACAGGCAGGGAATGACCCACACCCTGGGCAGTCTAGTCAGAGGACGACCTCCTCACCTTGTCCTTGTACCTGGAGGAGGCCTAACATCTATGCCTCTCATTGATGGGTCAGCTTCATTACCTGGCACATCCTTTACCATTCCACAGCGGAGCCCCTCCATTTTGCCCAGAGCCTGTTAGTATAGTACCTTCTCTGCTCCAGCTTGGTTAGCCAGCATCTCAGTGTCCTGTGCCCCTTGCCTTACATTCATCACCCTCAGAAGGCCACTCTGGCTTGGTTGGGGTCTCCATAGATCAGTCATCACCTGGCTGTGTGTGTTTCTGATCAGGAGATGGGCGGAAGGCAGGCAAGTCCCTTAGCTTATGTTCATTCCCTCAGTACAGATTTGTTAAAACTCCTCCTGGATGCTAGGCCTTGGGGGACATGGCAGCAGGCGTGACAAGACAAAATCCAGGCCCCCCACCTCGCACTCCCCCCACGCCCCGTATCCAGGCCAAGAAGGATGAGTGCCTGTGCAGAGAGGAGCCCTCAGGGGGAACAGCTGCTCCCCAGCCCACCCCAAGTCACATTCCCTCAAGAGGCTGAGTGTCAACACTGGAGAGGGACTGGAGCCATGCAGAGAAGAGCTTCAGGAGAAGGGAAGAGAGAGGAGATGGAGGAGGAGAAGGGGAAGGTGACAGAGAAGAGCAATCTTTACTCCATATTGAGTACCTGCCATGTGCCCCTTTTACAAACGGCACCTCATTTGAGCACGGCAATTACTGACCCAGTTCGTGCCTTTCTGAAACCCGAGCCATTGACTAAGCTTAGTGTAGTGGGCAGGAGAGGAGCGGAGATGTGAACCTGGTAACATTTTCGAGGATCCCTCCAAAACCTCTGGACGCAGCCTGCGTCTCTACTGAAAGGGATTTCTCTTACGAGGGGAACGCTGATTAAAAGGTTTGTTCCTCTGGATTCTGTCACCTGCTTCTGAAAACTTGACCTGAGGAAAGGAAGCAAAATTTTGGAAAGCACTTTGTGTGGGAAGACAGACACTTTCAGGGATCCAGATTGGTGACTGGCAATGCAGGTGACAGTCTGCCTCATAGTCTGTCCACAGGGTCTAGAGAAGGGGGCAAATGTCTCTATTGCAATTAATGGGCATAATGAGAGAACAAAGAATACTTGACCCCAGCTATTATAGAAAGGACCCCCAGACTGTCTGCGTAGAAAAACTATGATAAGGAGTGTCCAACATCACAATTGTCTGAACAA
Organism: Ellobius talpinus; assembly: GCA_001685095.1. Lineage (NCBI taxonomy): Eukaryota > Metazoa > Chordata > Mammalia > Rodentia > Cricetidae > Ellobius > Ellobius talpinus. The sequence goes on from LOJH01010395.1 coordinate 25,274, forward strand.
GACAGGGTTTCTCTGTGTAGCTCTAGCTGTCCCGGAACTAGTTTTGTAGACCAGGCTGGTCTCGAACTCACAGAGATCCACCTGCTTCTGCCTCCCAAGTGCTGGAATTAAAGGTGTGCTCCACCACCGCCTGGCGGTTTTTCAGTTTTTTGATTTCCCAAGTTTTCTTTACAAATTTCCAGTGTCTTGGAATGTTAAAAAAGCATATTTAGAAAAATAAACCACATATTCCTGAAGCTTTCTATCCATAAAGGACTGCTGCCATCCCTGGCCACATTGCCATCTGTCCCTCTCTGGCCCCGTGCTTTCCAGGAACCCATGATGCCCCGAGAGTACAGCCCACTGGCCCTGACGACCCCCCTGGAGGACACTACAGACCAGCATCAGCACCACTTCTGGGACTCAAACTGCCACATCTGCAAGGGTGGGAAGGAAGGCAGGAAGGGCATCAGTAGTAGCTGTCTGGAGCCACATGTGGACGTCAGCCACAGCCTGGGTGTGTAGCCCAGTTCACAGGAGGCAGAATGGGATTGCCTGTGCTTCAGGTCACCTTGGCATGAAGCTGGCTCATCTTGGCCATCAGGCTGTGGGCTGTTTTCTGTCTCTGCCTGCTTATATCAGTTGTTGCTTCTGCTCTTTGCAGATTGGAAATCCTCAACTAAACTGCCAGACTCCTCCAGAGCCATCATGAATAAGGAGGAAAATGCTGTCCGGAACACCCCAAGTCCAGCTCCTGTGTCCTCTCCAGAGATGTTAAAGGCTGGGGAGACATCTTCCAAGGAACCACAGGATAGGTATGGGACTGGGAACCTTCAGGGCTCTGTGCTAGTGACAGGGGAGGTGAGCGGCTCAGCAGCATGGGTGGGAGAGGCCACCAGCTGAAACTATAGCATATACACGCTGCAGGAGCTTCCTTCCTTTATGACCTTAAGTCTTCCCATGTTAGTGAGCCTCTGTTTTTCTATCTGTGAAATGGAACTCATGCTGTCTCCTGGTTCCCACTGCACAAGGCCATTCTTGGCTCAGTGCTCAGGTCTCTGCAGTGAGAATGCAGTACTGACTCTGCAGAGGAAGGGGTGCTGGGGACATCCTAATGAATGACTGCTTGTCCCTGCCCCGTCCCTCCTTCTAGGCTCCAGATACCTGCTGAGCCCAAAGATGTCCCTCCCAGCCCTCCACCCTGGGAAGGCTCACTAGACATGTTCTCTATCAAGCCATTCCGGGCCAAGGCCCAGCTGATTTCAGGACACAGCTGCCAGCTTCTCCAGGTACTCCACTTCTGCTTACAGAGGACCTCCTCACACACTGCTCAGCCCCGTTGGTAATTCATCCATCGCTTCTACAGATCACCAGTGAGCCTTGGGCTAGCTCTCTGTGAGGGCGTTGACACACTGAGTGTGAAAGCTCTCTCACCCTCAAGGTCTAAGGCAAGGGGGGCTCTCTGGGAGAGCATCCTGGGGCCTCTCAGGTTGCAGGAGGGCTTAGGAGTGATGGTTGAATGACTGATGAACAGTGAGTGAGGGCCCCTTAGACTTTGGCCAGGACAACCTATATGCCTTCAGGGGCAGTTAGAGCTCTCTGGGGGAGTCCCTGAGGGTTCAGATATTTTGTCTACCCTTCTCATCAGGCTTTGGCTTGAGGTAATGGAAAATAAAACTGCCTGAAAGGGTGGGAAGCTGGGTGCTGACCAATCACCTGCCCCTAGGCTCTGCCACAGGTCATTCGCTCAGCAGGCTGCCTCCCTCCAAATGACCTTTGGGATCTTCTAGACAGCATGTGCCCAGCCAAAGCAAAGGTAAACTATCTGTTATCTGCTCTTAGGGAACCCTCTTTTTTTGCCTCTTCTTCTTAGCTTCTTCCTTCCCCACCTAGTTCCCAGACTCACTAGTGACCCTGTGCAAGTTCCCCCCTCTCTGGCTTCTTCCTAGAGCAGTGGTTCTCAACCTGTGGGTTGCCACCCCCAGGGAGGCCAAACAATCCTTTTACAGGGGTCGCATATCAGATATCCTGCATAATCAGATTTTACATTATGATTCATAGCAGTTGCAAAACTCACAGCTATGAAGTAACAACAGAAATAATCTTATGGGGCTGGAGAGATGGCTCGGAGGTTAAGAACACTGGCTGCTCTTCTAGAAGTCCTGAGTTCAGTTCCCAGCAACCACTTGGTGGCTCACAACCATCTGTAATGAGATCTGGTGCCCT
>LOJH01010396.1:0-27475 GCA_001685095.1 Ellobius talpinus
GGCCTTGGTGAGCTCCCATTAGATCAGCCCCACTGTCTCAGTGGGTGGGCGCAGATGGTACATATTCAAAGTCCAAGTACATGGAGGTTGAGGCAGGAAATGGCAAGTTTGAAACTACCCTGGACTATATAGTGAGTTCCAAGGCTAGGCTACAATAGGAGACCCTATTTCAAACAGCAAGACAAAAGAAGCCAGAAAGCCTCCTAATACTGTCAGACTTTAAGGTGAGAGCCACTGCACCTAGTCACTATATTGTGTCTCTCACTGGCTCACCTGCCTTGATGTATTGATCCCCAGGTCCTGTAAGTGGCATCTATAAAACAAACAAGCTCTCTGGGTTGTCAGAGAATGGCATATAGCATAGCCTTGAAGTAAGATGCTGGCAGCTAGGTAAGCTTCAGTTAATGGAACTGCCTGCCACGTGTGGGCTGGAAGTCTGTGATGGTGTTGCCAGAGGTATTTGCTCTGTGTCTCACCAACTTGACCCTAAGTATCTCAAGCAGAGGCTTTCTTCTGAGATGGGAGCCACAGAATACATGCAGCTCAGAGTCAGATATTTGGAAGGAGGTGAAATAATGATTTTGGATAGAAACAATAAGGTCAGAATAAATTGATCATTTATCACATAAGCAATGTCCTGTCTCTTTTATCTTCTTTTATCCTTTCCTTTCTTCCTTTCTGTCTTCCTTGTTTTATTTTTAATGTATTTGAGAACAGGGTCTTTCTATATATCTCAGGATGGCTGTGGACTCTCAATCATTCTGGTTCTCTTAAGCAGTAGTTTATAATTGAGTTCCTTCATGCCTAGTCTCCATATTTCTTTCTGTTTTCCCAAACCTTTTATTTATGTGTATATGTGTGCATGTATACATAACAAAAAGAGATCTGCTCTGTGATACAAAGAATATTGAAGCATTAGTGGAAAACCCAGGAACTGACTTTAAACAGTCATTGGGCAGTAGGTCAGAGCCTCTCTGAGATTTAGTACCAATTCTTTCCAAGTGACAATGACACTTGCTGTGTGTGAGACCCTTGACAATCACAAAGTAACAGTGTGTATAAGGAGCATGCCTCTTCCCAAAACCCATGGACACCTGCTTCCTACCTTTTCCTCCAGTAAACATTTCTAAGCATTTCTAGTTGCCAGGGAGTCAGTCACAGAGCACAAAGAAAAGACATCATCATGAAAAGTTAAGAATTGGAAAATGAAGTTACCCGTGTTCACTACACTCAGTTCTGGTAGTCACACTATCCCTGACGTCTTGGCCATTCCCTAGGTTTCTGTAAATCCCAAGCCGTTCCACAACAGCTCATGTATACCTTCTCAGAGAGAGGATCCTACCAGTACCCACTAGTTCAAACACATCACAAAGCAAAGAATTAGAAGTCAGTCATTTTTCTCAAAATCTTTCCCTGGGTACCCTACTTTCTGAGTTCCCTGTGTCAGTTACCTACTATAACAAGGAACTGTTACCTAGCAAATGATTCCAAAATGTAACAGGTTAATGCAATAATTGCAGTAAGGTATGGACGTATGGAAGGATTAATACATAAACAAGTGCATGGGCAAGATCTGGTGAAGAAAATATAGCAAAATACTAAGCAGTCAGATGTGGCTGTAGACTAAAACAGTCAGTTTTGTCGTTAGAAATTTTTCATTTAAAATGTTGAACGTAAAATCAAGTATTAATTCAAATATAGGCATTCCCTTGTTTCTGGATGGGCTATACTGCTCTTGGATGAGTTTGTTGTACTGCACGATGGCTCCACAGGGAACTGTAGCACCTGTGATGGCTTGCTTCTGTGTTTCACCCTCCTATAGGACAGTGGGGGTTTGTTTATGTGATCGTACAGAAATAAATCCAGGGCAAGATTTTTGTTTTCCATGATTTGTATCTGTGATCTGAAGTATTAAACTGAAAATTTCAGAAATAAATTATTCATAAATTTTCAACACCTATATAGCATATAGTATTATTATTCTAATTTATTATTGTTTATCTCCTAGTGTGCCTGATTTTTAAATTGGACTCATCATAGGTCTGTATGCACAGAAAATGAAATACAGTACAACCAGAGCTCAGTATTAAATACAGGTTCAGCCATGCACTATGGGTCTTATAACACGTCCCAGTGATGATAAGGAAGGTGTACCCTATATTGAGTCAGGAGAAGCTAGTCATGATCCTGATGAAAAGTTAAGAATTAGAAAGTGGAGTTACTTCTGTTCACGCTCAGGTCTGAAAGTCATGCTGTCCCTGGCATCTTTGCCATTCCATCCTGTGGCTTTCTCTGAATACCTAAGTTTTATGAATCCTTTGCTGGTTATTCTAAAGCAGGATACCCCACCACGCCCCTTTCTCATCATCTGCTTCTTGGGGAGGGGCTTCTCTTTGTATGTGAAGAAGAGACAACTGACCCAGTTTTTTTTTTCCCAGAGTCAAGACTTTTCTGACTCCAAAAGTCTCAGGATCTGTTCAAGTCAGCCATCTGTTGTCTCCTCTCATGTTCAGAGGAAAGAGGCATGTACAATATAGTCTTGGGTCAGAGAATAAGCTGTGTCTTTGTGCTGAATTGTATAAACATGCCTGGGGTGAAGGCTCCAAGAACATTAGCATCACACTCACAGACAACCATCTCCGACAGCTGAAGCCGGGTGAGAGCAAACCCAACACTTGAAAATGGGAACCCTCATAAGCTTTGACCTCTTCAAAGCTGAGCCATGTGGAGGCCCTTTCAACAACCTTATGTCACCAGTCTCTGCAAAGAGAAGCAGACAGTGAGAACTGCTTTCTAACAAGCAATGCTGAGTTGTTAGTAAGCAAGCTGTGGCCTCAGGCCATTCTCATGGGCTGCTCACTAAACTCCAGGACTTGGGGAGTCATGTTTTTCATTAGCCCTTTCATTCCATCCTTAGCACGATCCCTCGTACTGCAGCACAGGACGAACAGAAAGGTACACTTTAAAGGTGCTTACTGTTCATGCTATTTGATTAATGATAACAATGACCCCTGCTGAATATGCTTAAGAGCTGTGAAGCACTAGAACTAGGCAATGGGACATTCTCTTTCCCTTGGCTTTTTTTGTTTTTGTTTGTTTGTTTGTTTGTTGTAAGTTTTTCAAGACAGGGTTTCTCTGTGTAACAGCCTTGGCTGTCCTGGAACTCACTTTGTAGACCAGGCTGTCTTCGAACTCACAGAGGTCTGCCTGTCTCTGCCTCCTGAGTGCTGGGATTAAAGGCACACACCACCATGCAATAGGACATTCTTAATCCATAAAAGAACAAAAGTAAATAATAGTATTACACTATAGGGGAAGAGCTGCTAAATGAAATATTTGTGCCAATGACTCAAATCAAAACAGAGCTCATATGTTGATAGTCAGGATATTCCCACCCAAAGTATGACCCGTGTCCTTGACCACTGCATCTCTATGTAGAACAGCAGATAACCTCACAGTAGCTTCCTGAGCAACACACACACTTTGGTCTCTTTTCCTACAGAACCAGGGATTAAAACCAGGTCATCCCTCGGATGACTTTTGTTGCTGTTATTCCAGGATCTCATGTCCACTTCTAGTATTGTATTCTCTGGGTCAAGGCCCACACCAGCATGCTTACCAGCACCATGAGTCTTCCAAGTAGTCCCAGGAAGCTGGCATCATTCTCAACATACTCTGACTAAAGAGAAAGCTGAGGCTTTCATTGGTAAGGAGACCCAACAAAAGTCTACTGCTCAGTGAGCCTTGAGGGTGAACTGCCCGGGCAGAATCTCTTACCCTACTCACACCTCATGAGTCACATCCAAAGAAAGTCCCCAAGCATTCTTATCCATATTAAATTATAAATTGAAATTGTGGAGCCCCAGGTCCCAGTATCAAGAAATGTCAAAGCCAAAAAACAAATTTAAACAGAATGAGCTTGCATCCAAAACTTTTCCATCCATTCTACAGGCACAGTTCTCGCTTCCTGAAGAAAGTGGGGTGTGCTTAGTTCTTATCAGCTGTGATCTGAGTACCAGGCAAGCCTTGGATGCCCTCTCTCTGTGCCCCACCTCCTAGTGATCTTTAAATGAATTGTGTACTACCAAAATGTCTAGGATTGCTTGCATTCTGCCCCATCCTTGCACCACTGAAACTGTCTTAAACCAAACTGGGAGCACACTCCTCCCCTTTTCTAATAACTTGAGTGATAAGACATAAGCATAAAGTCTAAGTGGGAAGCTAAAGCATTCTGGTGGGCCTCAGAAAAGGTGTTTTTAGAGAGCTCTGTTGTTAATGAAGGGTAGCCAGAGGCTACGGCAGGCACCAAAACGGATGGACTTTCCAAAGAATTGGCCTTGAATTCTCTCTTGATGTTTTGGTTTGAAAGACATCAGAAAGGCTCTCCACTTTGCTGTGAATCAAGCCCCAGGGCAGATCAGCCCCCCCCATTTGTTGGGTTGTTCTGGAGTAGTAAACACAGTGCTCTCCCAAGCTCTTTTCCAAGATGGATTGTATATAAAGCATGCGTGGGGCGGGAGATGATAGCATGCTCAAGGCTTTCAGAAATCGGTGTTTACAGACCATAATGGAAACCACAAGTTTCTTCTTTAACTCAGCTCAGTATACATTCCTCTAACCCGCAGGCAAATTGGGACAGGGAGAGGGGCTGGGAGGGGTTACCAAATGAGTCATCATCTCACATTTTTAACAGCTTGATGAACATCTAGAAATGCTATATTAGCCAGAAAAAATACCGAGTTTTCTCCTCCCCCCACCCACCACCACTGGATTCAACAGTGACCCTATTTGAATGTGGAATTTCTTGAGCATCTACTTGAATTATCATAAAGGGACGGTGTGTGATGTCTCTACCAAGGAGTTACAAGGTATACAAAAGACCCCACAACTAACATTGAGGTCAAAAACCTCCCCTCGTGTTGCCCCAAATGTGACAGGAGAAAAGCATGATATCTCCTAGGTTCCATTAAACCTCTGGAAAGTTCCCAACCCAGGGTGCTTGGAAAAGATAGAATTCTCAGATCTGAAAGCAGCCTTCTCAGCCAAGCTTCGTGGTGCTAACAGACAGATGGTAAATGGAGCTGGGTTCTAAAGCCACAGCTGTGTGCCTTTGGGTCTCTCAGATCTATGTGTGCGAGCACTGAAAATTCTCAGATCATGTGAAACAGCAGCCTCTGTGTGATCCTGGCAAATCTGACATCCCTGGCCCTCTTACATACTCAGCAGCCACATGCACCACGTGGGGGAGAAATGGGGAAATGTGTGTTTTGTGCACATACATTTTAATGCTACACTTAAGTCATCAGTTTTTCAATAACTCTTTGTGAGAGAACAAAAACTGAGGTTTTTTTTTCCAATTTTTGTCCTGAGCTCCAAGTAAGCTCTCTTTTTTCTTTTCCATTCTTCCTTCTCTACTTACCCTTAGTAGTACAATACGTACGCTGGCTCTCAACCAACTACACGATCAGAACGATGCCATTTGTCCTTAAGGCCAAAGTTGTATCTTTCGGAGAAATGGCAGTTCTACAGGCAACTAAGGGAAAGGAAATTTTTGAGTCAGTCAATTTTATAAGGATTCTTTGAGGTTTTCCTGAAAGTAAAGGAAAAAAAAGAGGGGTGTCTACTTGTAATCTCAGGATTTGGGAGGTGGAGGCAAGAGTTCAATGCTATTCTTGGCACCATAGACCCTCTTGAGAAGCATGAGAACCTGTCCTATCTTTTTTGTTTAAAAAAAAGTAAGATAAAAAGAAAACAAAAGATAAAATTCAGTACAAGTGTGGCTCACCACGTGGTTCTGAAACTCATGAGGATAAGATTCTAAAAAAGTGGTGTGATCATTGCATGCATCCTGCTTCATTCTTCTTTATATAACTCTCTCTGTGTTATTAAAATTACCTACCACACTGAGAGTGTTATGTGTGCAGGTTCTATGTTAAAGACTAGTGACTGGATTCAGTCTGCATATGTTTAGCACAGATGCAATTTTATTCCCATACCCAACTGGAGCCTTAACTCTGCTGATGCAGGGTCCATGGACACAGAGGGCCAACTGTCTACCATTTCTGCCATGATGGCACAGTACCCGCCTAGCATGCTCATGGATATATGTTCCAAGTCCCCACAGATTAGCATCAAAACCATATGTTGTTTCAAAGAAATAATTTGTTTAAAGATTGAATCATAAATTATGTGGAATTTGTAATGACTAAGAAAAATTCACATATAATTTTATTTGGATTAAATTGAAGACTGGCTTAAAAGATTCTAAAATATTCTTTTCATAAATACTGATAAAAATAAGGATCTAAGCACATAAATGTGTCTTACATCTACAGTTACTGTGTAAATCCTCTGGATAAAGATGACTCAACTTCAGTAATTCATCTTCTTTTCTTTTTAAGGCCATGTCTATTGAGTTATCATTTAGTCTTGTCAGTACATGTTTCTACTCAGTATAATCTTCAGATAATTCACAAAGGAAAAGCAAAGAACTTTGAACTTGTTTCTTGCTTTTCTTCTTCTTAAGAAAAAGCAAAAAAAGGGGGGGCTAGAGACATGACGAAGCAGGTAAAAGCATTTGTTGCTCTTTCAAAGGACACACGTTCAGGTTCCCAGTACCCACATGTGGGCTCACAGTCACCTCTAGTTCCAGTTCTGGGGTAAAGTATACGTCTCTGATCACCATAGGCATCAGGCATATACATTGTGCACATACATACGTGCAGACAAAGCAATCAAACACATAACATAAAAATAAATAAATCTTGAAAAGGGAAAAAGGAGAGCAAAAGAAAATCAACTCATGAGTCCTGTGGATTTGAAGATTCCAAAGGGAAAAGTTACAAATGTACATCAATGATACGTGAACAGTGTAACTGACACACACACAAGCATTAATTCACTCTTTCGGCAGTTGCTTGTTTCAGGCTGCTGTGCACACTACACTAGGTGCAGTGGAAACTGTGGAGCATGAGGTTGGCAAAGCCCATCCATTATATAGATCTTCAGGTTAGTGGTGATGGTAGCATACCAAAGAGACAGCAAAGAAATGAAATCAACAAGTTTCTAAGAAAGATGTTAAGTAACTATGTAGAGGGCTGAAGACATATGGACCTTAACTGAATTTTCACTGGAAATCTGATCATAAAAGACACTTTTAAAGAAACTGAAGAAATCTTAATACTACCTGAATATTTGATGTTTAAGAATTATATACAGTTCGGTGTGTGTTCATGGTTTGACAAAAGTGTTTAAAAGGAAAATAAGAATAATAATATTCTCTAATTTCATATGTGATGTCATAAATAGCAGGATATCTTCTTTTTTAATTAAATAACATTTTTTATTATTTATTTTACATACCAATCAGTTTCCCCTCCCTTCTCTTTTCCTGTCCCCTCCCTTCCTTTCCCAACTACCCCCTCCCAATCCACTCCTCCTCCATCTTCATTCAGAAAGGGACAGGCCTCCCATGGGTTTGCACAAAGCCTGGTGCAGCAAGTTGAAGGAGCACCAAGCTCCTCCCCTTACATTGAGGTGGGATAGGTAATCTAGCTTGGGGAACAAATTACCAAAAGCCAGCTAAGCACCAGAGAGAGATCCTATGCTCAGTGTTATGTCATGATTGTCACAAACATGCAGAGGGCCTAGGTCGGTCCCATTCAGGCTCCCTGACTGTTGGTCCAATACCCATGAGCTCCCATGAGCACAGATCTGCTGTCTCTGTGGGTTCCCCCATCATGACCCCCCTGATCGGTTCAATCAATCCTCGCTTTCTTCCCCAGGACTCAGTGCAGTGTTTGTAGATCTCTGCCTCTGCTTCCATTAGTTACTGGACTGAGCATCTCTGATGGCAATTAGAGAAGTCACCAATCTGCCTACAGTAGATGGCCAGTTCAAGCACCCTCTTCTCCATTGCTAGGAGTCTTAGTCGGGGTAATCCTTGTGGATTCCTAGGAGTTTCCCTGGCATCAGATTTCTCTCTAACCCCAAAATTTGTCCCCATCAAGATGTCTCTTTTGCTACTTTCCCCCTCTATGTAGGACATCTCCTTAACAGCTAAATAATAGCCCATAACAGGTATGTATATATATATATGTATTGTGTCCTATAGAAAGGCAGATTTTATATGTTCTTACTATAAAGATAAAATTATGGGGTGATGAATATGTTGATTTCTTTGGTTATATTGTTCCATTGTGTGTATGTGTGTGTATATATATGTGTGTGTGTATGCATATGTATATATAATAGATAATAAAATCTAAAACAAGATAAGAAAACTCCATTAGGAATGTACTAAAGTGCTTCTAGGTGAGTGTGCTAGAATTCTCTTTTTATCTAAGAAGAAGTCAGGAGGAGGAAAGAACATGGATGGTAGAAAGGTGGTTTTGGAGGTGGGAGGAAGACAAATAACTCATCTTTTTACTTCCCATGTTGATGACTACTTGAAAGCAACCTTTACATTGAATATAATGCAGCTTGAGAGATGGCTCAGGTGGTAAGGTACTTGCCACGCAAGCATGAGGACCAGAGTTCGGTCCCCAGCACCCACGTAAGGACCCAGTGGAGTGTAGTTATAATCCCAAGACCGGAAAAGAGGCAACAGTCAGATCTGCTTGGCTCACTGATCAGTCAGCCTAGCCTACTTGGTGAGTTCAAAGTCAATGAGAGACCCTTCTTCAAAAACAAGGTGGATGGCTCCTGAGGAACACCACTTGGGGTTGACCTCTGACCTCTATAAACCACACTAACATACAGTTTTAAAATAACATTAGTCACCCTGCACATGGCATTGTCATGTCTATGCTACAGGAACAGGGTAGATCTATCACTCAAAAATTGCTTTGATATTCATAATAATAGTGTCCCACATACCAAGATATTTGAAAACATGTAACTCACAACACAATTCAGAGTAGGACAGACCCAGATGCACACAAAGGAGATCTGAAGAGGCCTTGAAAGAACAAGAAGGCACTGGTATGGAGTCCTTACAGTGATGGCAACAGGCAGGCTCAGAGTTTCCATGTGTAGTCACTGCCCCATGCAGCCTCTATCAACAGCCTAAAAGAAGGAGCACTGTGCTTTCTTATCAGCTTTTCCAGATGGGAGACACAAAGAAAACAGGGAGTGGTAGGACGATACAGCTCTCAGCAGTAAAACGTCCAAAACTGGAATCAGACGATTGCAATCATTTCATTTAATCTGTGTGGCAGCCTGCTAAGGTAGACTAGTAGTTCACAGAAAAGGAAATGGATGCTTAGCAGCATTAAGGTATCTGCCATGATTGTAAAAGTAACAATAGTAAAGCCATTATCTTCTGTCCTAAATGGTATCTGTTCTACAGTGGTATCTGAGATCCTCTTCCATGGGGTATAAGGCACTTCTCCAAATAAGCCTGACTCTGGAACCATACTCCAAACGTGCAAAGGCAACGAGGTTTATTGCACTGAGACTCGACATTGGAAATTCTATCCCAGATGAGGCAATGAGCGTCAATAACAATGGCAGTTGGAAAAAAAGCACACAGGCTCCAGCTGATGAGTTGCTTTTCCTCTGAATCAATTAAGATGCTTCTGGTTGCCAATAATAAAGTCTCTGAGACAATAAGCAACTGTTCAGTGATCCGTGGCAGGAAGTACAGGGTAGGGTGGGATTCAGAGTGGGAGGTTCAACAGCTCCTTGGGGTTCTCAGGGTCCAAGTTTTCTTCAAGTTTACATTCCTCTGACTTAGTCTGGTTTTACTCACAGACTGGCTGTGACAAGAAAACAAGTGTCACTTCAACACGTGGTGCCAAGGGGAAGAAATCTCCCAAGGGGAAAAAATCGTTCTCAAAAAAGACTTTCAGCTGATTTCCTTTGTATTTTATTGGGCAGTGGGCTGGATCACACACCCATTTTTGCACCAGCTACTGAACAAACTGCCAAGGTCAGTGCTAAACCACAACAGACATTTACCCTGAAACTGAGAAGCAACTATAGGCATGGGAAGTCCACACAAAATTGAAGGGGTAAGTTCTACCTGACTGTGAGAGACTGGGCCAAATGGTAGGCTGGATTAAGTGATGTCAGACCTTCAGTTTTTGCCATGATAAGACAGTAATAAAGATTAAAAAAATAAAAAATAAACATGTTTGCAACTGTTGGCAACAAATTCAATTTTTAATAATATTTTGTAAGACAACATCCTTTTTGCCTGGACAAAGTAATTAAAGTGGCTTTGGCTTGCCAGTATGAAAGCTCTGAGGAGAAAAATTATAGGAATTCCTTTTTAGAAGAACTGAAAGCAAGGAATAAGCATTTCTAACAAATTCCCAGTGATGTTTGATGCTGCTGTCCATGGACCACATCAGGAGCAGCCCTGTTCAGTACTCCTAGCCCATGTTACTTTCTCACTCTATGCAAAGACTGTAGAAGGTTGGATGCTTTGCTCAACTCATTGAAGCAGCCTGACTCTTCCTTTCTTCCATTGAGTCTCCTACCTACCTCCTGATATTTCCCTTCCCTGTGTCTGTCCCTTAGTGCTTTCATGGGGGCAAATTTTAGCTTCCAGGTTGCTCACTGATGTTCCTTGCCTTCTTGTCCCGGATGAAATAGTGAACTGAAATGCAGCATGATGTAAAAAGGCAAAGAGAACTTCAGGTGGCCTGGTTATTTTGCTCCACACACTGAGGAAGGGCATAGACAAAAACCATGTTGCTCATGGTAGTCAAGGCAGGGTAAGGCTTGTTTTTTCACCAATCAGAAAATCTCCTCCCATAAATTTAATGCCCAGAGCCTCACAGTCTCATCTGTCCCTGATTTTTAATCATCAGTAAACTGATAAAATTTTATTTTTAACTTGCATTATAGCTTATTTTCATCTAGTTTGTATTTCCTATTATACCGGTTTTCAAACCTGAACTATTTTAAGTCAAACACCCCCCCACAAACACATCCATACACACACAGATACACATCCATACACACATACACACACCTATACCACCTATACACACATCCACACACACCCATACACACGCACACACACACGTGCGCGCACACACACACACACACACACACACACTATTTCCAAATGTGTATCCCATCTACCCCATGGACACCAGGGCAGAGACCCAGGTCTTAGCATGTGAGAAACTCTTGGAAAGTTTCTGTTCTCTGAGCTAATCACACTGGGAGCCACCAAGGTAGTTACTAGGGTAGAAAGTAAAGCAAAAGGGCCCCAAACTTCCTATTTTCTCCATGTGTGGAACAGTGTAGAGAACAAAGGGCTCTAGAAATTTCCTCACACTGCACCCTGACATATTCTAGTGAGGGCACAGAGGAACAGTGAGGGAGTGGAAGACATGCCAAAGGCATCACAAATCTTACAGCAGCAACTTGTGAACAAACCAGATGATGGACAAAAGAGCCATTTTTTTCCCAGCTAGTGAGAGTGAAGGTGAATGTTTCACACCCAGAAAGGGACATTCAGAACCCTCTGCCTAAGTCTCTGAGTGAGTCTCAGAAGAACTAGTTAGCACCAGAATGCACTGGAAAAGGCTCTGGCACCTATTCAGAACTGCATGGACACCACAAAATCCCACAGGGTAAAAAGCATCCAGGGTTTACCCTTGTGGGTAGCTGTCAGGTCTCCATCTGTCCTAGAGAAAGACCAAAGCTTATTTCCCTAGGCAGGTGCCTCCTTGCTCTGAGCTCTCTGCACCTGAATGAGGACAGTCTTCTCTTCCCTCTGCAGTAAATCGGATATTGAAATGAAAACATATAAATTTTAAGTTTGTGTGAATGTGCACACCTGTGTAACACCCACTCCAAGTACAAACTACCCCATCACTCTAGGGAGTTTCCTTATGCTCCCATTTAGTCAGCTGCTCCTGTCACTACGAAAATGCTGACCTAGTTCAATCACACAGATTAATTTTACGTGTTCTAGAAGCCTAATTCAATGGAGTCTAAAGAATAAACTGCATTCTGTCTGGATTCCCCTGCTCAGTGCAACGTATGCAAGATTTATCTATACTCCTGCATGTATCAAGAGTTCGTTCCTTTTATTGCTGGCTTGTATTCCTTCAGACGGACAATATTGCAAGGTTTCATCCATTCTATTGGCCTGTAATCGGTCTTTGACACTACAAATAATGCTGTCGTTAACATATACAAACCTAAAGTTTTATGTCTGTTGGGAAGACAGCCAATGGAAGCATCTCTAGTTGTAGGACAGGCAGATGTTTTACTTTATAAGAAATAAACTGTTTTTCCAAACGGTCACACAATTTTGTACTCTTGTCGACCATGTATGTAGAGACATGCAGCTCCTTCATGTCATTGCCAAAACTTGATATTCTCAGTATTTTGTGATTTGTCATTCTAGTGTGTGTATATATATTATAATATATATGTCTCATTAAGTTTTACCTTTGCATTTCCCTTGTGATTAATAGCATCATCCATCTTTCGAGGGGTTGATTGGCAATATCAGTCGGCATGGGTTATCATAACAAATGCTATAGACTGTGTCTTAAACCCTAGGTGTCTATTTTTTTCTTTTTACAAATAGAAGCTGGAAGTTCAAGATCAGAAGCCAAGCAGACTGTGTAAGGGGACTAAATTAACCAGACTAAGGCTTCACCTTCCTGGCCTCCTCTACCTTTACCTCCTTAAATTCACATTTCCAAATTACAGCTGCATTAAGATTGGAGTTTCAATATAGAAGCTTCTGATAGACATAAATATTTAGTCTATAACACCAGCCATTTTTGTAACTTCATTTCTGAAGTATCTATTCATGGTTTGTGGGGGTTGTCTATTTTATATTGAATTAGTTAGTTTTTCATTGAATTGCATCATTTATATATTTTTTGATCCAAGTCCATCATGAGACATTTAATAAGATATTTTATCCAGTCAAGGCACGTAACCTGCACATATTCTTAATAACATCTTTTGAAAGAGGGAGGTTTCAGCTTTGATGGCGTATGAGTAATTAGTTTTTTTCATTTAAAAAGAATGGTTTTTGAGTCTTATCTTATTGTCTATTAAAGGATTCCTTCCAGAATCTTATGCTTGCAAGCACTGTGTTTTATGATTTTATCTTTTATATTTAGGTCTTAAACGTTGATTCAAGTTACTGTTTATGAGTATGTGAAAGGGAGATAATATGCTCATTTTCTCTCTGTCCAGATATCTAGTTGTCCCTGTAGAAAATGTTGAAAAGTCTCTTTTCCTCCTTAAATTATGCAGCCACTCTGTCAAAACTAAGTTGATCATATAGATATGGAAGCATTTCTGGGCATCTTTTATTTCTGTTTTCTTTCTTTTTTCTTCTTAATTTCTTTTCATTCTGTCTCCTTTCTATGCTGGAGATGACAACACATGATCTCACACATGTCTAGCAAGTGTTTATCACTGATCAGCAGCCCCCATTCCTGCCCTTGTTAAAATGTTCAATTAATAGATATGCCTGTTGAAACAGTAATATTGCACTGTGAGTTTGTGTGCCTTTAGGAGTCTTAAATTTAGATATGGTAAGCTCTCCAACTTTGTTCTTTTTCAAGATACTTGGGTTTCATAGGTATTTTGCTGCTCCATATAGTCTTTAGCATTTCAATTTTGAATAAAAAGCCTAATAGGAATATTATTATAATGGATTTGGAGACTACAGGTATCTATCTTAACATTATTGAGTCACTAATATTTCACTAGTCACTAATATTTAGATATTTCTTTATTTCTCTTAGCAATACTTTGTACACATTGCCTAGTGATATAGTCAACAAAAATATCAAGGCGGGAACTAGAGAGCGCATTTCCAAGGTACCTTCCTGCAGGTTGGTATACTGGTGCAATGGCTGCCAGAAACATTTGGCTTCTTACTACACAGTCTTTCTCCAAGGCAGCTTCAGAGTTCTCTTGACATGTCAGCTCCACTCCCCTGAGCAAACATACCAAGAGGCTTCAGTGTTTCTTCTGAATCCCAGGTCACAGTCTCGTTAGCTGTTTGTTGACTTTGCAGGGAAATCTTGATACTGTGTTAAAGTACTCTCACAGGAGTGGACTACCTGGCCACTTCAACCAATCCTGCTCATCCTGGAGACTGCTTCAAATGCCAGTCATTTCACCCTCCATTAAAATCCTACTCCTCACCACCTAGAGAGACATGGTTTGGTTGTGATGATATAGAATTTTAATGGCTAAGCATTGGACCTTGGATTTAGGTAGGCCTGAGTTTAAATCCTCATTATATCCTGTGAGAACTATCATTCTCCAAGCCTTCCTCTACTGGTCAAACTAAAATAATAATGCCTGTATCATAATGCTACTGTGAGATTTAGATAAATCCATGTGTTTTAAATAGACTTGGCAGTCACTAAATGATAAATGAAATAATTACTACTTTTTTAGTATTTAATGTTACTAGAAGTAACATTATATATATGGTTTTTCAATTACTCCAAAGTAATAGAACTATTTGTATTAGGGGATATAGTCAGATTGGAGAGAGAATGAAAAATAAGGGCTTCCCCTCTGTATGAAACTGCCTTAGACTCCAGAAATGGCGGCTATGGCAGACAGTGTTGATAGTCAACCTGTCCAAATCTAGATCACCAAGGAGATGAGCCTATAATCGATCCTATGAAAGACTTTCTTAATTTGGCTAATAGAGTTGGGAAGATGGGCTGGGTCCTAGACTGGATGAAAGAGGGAGCTGAGCAGCAAGCATGCTTGCCTTAATTCATTGCTGTCTGGTCTTGTCTATAAATGTATCACTATAGGCTTAAAGTGCCTGCTTCCTTGACTTCCCTGCTCGGTTGGACCACAAGTGGAATTGTAAGGCAAACAATCCATTTCCCCTTCAAGTTTCCCCCACCATCAGAATATTCTTGTCATAACAATCAGAAAGGAAAGGAAGACATTAGCTATTGCTAATGGCCCTAAGTTATAACCAAAATCCTTTGAGTTATACTCAAGAGATCCTGCAAAGAGTCCCATTCAGATACAACCAGTTCTCCTGTGTGTCACTAGCTAAAGACGCCTCCTGGTTTTGAAGAAAGCCCTGTCAACCTTAGGCATGATAGACAGCTTCAAATGGAAAGTGAGCAGCTCACAAGTCACCTACACAGTGGAACCTAAGTTGCAGAAGAAATGCCTGAGCTGCCTTGCCCTATGAGGGGAAAATGTCAGCTGTCCTCCATGGCAGGAGCCCCAGACAGTCCCTAGCAGGATTAAGTTCCATGGAAGTAATTTATGTCTTCAAGACACTTTATTGGTTATCTTCCCTTCTCCCCTCACTCTCCCAGCTCTCTCAGTGTTTCCCCAGATCTATTCCCAAATAATCTACTGACACCCAAATTCTTATCTGGGAATTTCTGTTTGAGGCACGCCACACTAACACAAAGAGTAACCTCAGAGCGATGGGTCAAGCATGTGTGAGTGAGCTGAGTGAAAGACACCCTCTTCAGAGAAAGAAAGCAGAGGGAGAGAAACGCAATGTCTTCTAAATCAAGTGCCGAAGTTGGAACAAAGTAGAGAGAGTTTCACTCAGGGTAGATTTTGCTCCCAAATCCTCCAAGGCATCATACTCGAAGCATCCAAAAGCATTTATCCAGGAGATTGCTCAGTCAAGGGTTCAAGGCCATTTGCCAAACACCTTGCTTAAGGTAGCAGTCTGTTGAAAGGCAGGGATAATGGCTAGGCTATGCCTGCTTTTCCTAAGAAAAGCAAGCCACAAACCACAGGTAGAGGACACCATCCCAAACATAACAGTTTCACAAGACAACAGTTTTCTTTGAAAGGGTTATACAAATACATTTCTCTCACTTGAGGATTTCAGTAGAAAATAATTATTCTTTTCTATCTCATAATATATATTAAGAATGTTCAAATGTGGCTTTGTAGGGAAGTCTGCCAAATATTTTGAGGCACCGCAGCCAAGCTTTGCCTAATTTTAGCCAGCCTTGCTAGTCTAGTCTAAAGTACTCTTACATACAGAATGAATTTGCTAAAAAGGCTAAAATATATGCTTTTATATTAAACATCAACTTTTAAAAGCCTTCTTTGGCCTCTCTGTGCTCCCACATGGTGGGATGGATGCTGTTGAGAAGAAGTTGTTGAATTCTTCTCTAAGCTTTTACTACTACCATGAAACAAAACCAACAAGCCCCACTACCCTTCACAAAACGCAACATACGTGACCAGAAGGTTGTTTGCCGGTAAACCAGATGCTTTATTACCACCAGAGCACACGCACTCTCCACCACTTTGCTCACGGCACCTTTTTGTTTCTATGAGCACATGCCAACAACTAGAAATGAGCACAAAGGACATGCGAAACGCTGCGTTTGTGAGAGTGTTTGTGTTGGCCTCCTTCAAATCGGCTGATTTCCAAATCCCTTCCCCACCCCACCTTAGATGTATTTATACTGTTGGGCAGAACAACCTGAAGCCCATATTTAAAGACAAAATGCTTTGTGACCATTCGTGCAAATCTCTTTATCGGGGTCTAGCACATTAATGCCCTGCACAATTGACCCACAGTCTGATTGTTTAACATAAGGGCTTCCATGGGGCTGTTTCCACCAAGCCACAGCCTTGTTTTCAGTTTTCTTAGCTTTCCTGGACAATCAAAAGGAAGTGGACCCAAGCCGGCTAGCTGGGGCTGGAGCTGCCCTGTCTCCTCCCACCTTCTGTCTAGGTTTTGTTTTTCTACCCATTTGTTTTTTCTTTTTCTTTTTTTTCTCCTCATCACTTTTGATCAGAGTTAAAACTGAGCCAGACAGGGAGGCTGCTTTCTCCTGGTCTGGTGTCTGCTCCTTTTTCCCTCTTACTCAAAGCTCCTGGGAAGTCACTGGCCAGTCTCAGGAAGTTAGACTGCTACCTCCTGGATTTCAGCAAAAGCAGTTTCTCTGTGACTAACAGAGAAGTTAAGGAAAGTGTGTGTGTGCGTGTGTGTGTGTGTGTGTGCGCGCGCGCGCGCGTGTGTGTGTTGGTGTGTTGGTGTGTCTTCATGCAATAGGAGCACTCACTGAGGAAATGTGCATTTCCACACCCCTTCTTCACTTACGGGATGCTTTAGCCAGCTTCAGGCCCCACAGTGCTTTCCACTGTGCTTCCCATTTTCTTCCTTTGAGGAGAAGCAAAGATTGCAGCAGATTCAAACGAGGCAGACAGACTTCGGATGCCTGAGGCACTGTCTTTGAAAGCTTTCACAAGGTTGTACGGCCAGTGACTCATGCTCTACTTCAGTTTTCTCTGCTGTAAGCTAGAAACTGATTTATATTTATGAGTGTTTTTGGTAGCACTGGAAACAGGCTGGGCACACAACAGACAATAATCATGTCCGTCTTAAGACGATGGCTATGAGGACTTAAACTATCTCATGAGAAACCCAGGGCTAAGGAGTGAGTTCGCAGAAATGTCAGTCATCATCATCATGAGTTATGAGTCATAGTAAGATCTGAGAGGTCTTGGTCTGGGTGTGGTAGCTCACACCTGTAATTCTAGCACCAGGGAGTTGGATGCAGGAGGATACTGAGTTCCAAGCCAACCTGGGAAACACAGCAAGATCCTGTTCTGGGACTAATGATGAATGTGGCCAAGCTTTTGGAGGCGAGTATGCCTTTGTGCACATCCTTATCCTACAGTTTTCACGTGGATGAGCTCCGGCATGTTTTCTCTGCTCTGGAAGCTGCAGTATTCCCGTTTGTAAGAAGGAAGCTAATAAAGCCTCTTGTTCAAAGACTTGTTGTGAGGATTGTGCTTATGCAGATGTTGACACAAGTGTTCTTCACATCAGTACTTGCTGTAGACACCAGTATATATGCCCATCATGTTTAATATGAATTGTTTTTTTAATACATTTTATTTCAAGGGCATAATTCAAATAATACTAAAGGATAAATGTATGCCTATTCATTCATACACCATAAAGAACAAATTATTTGCATAATCACTTGGTTTAATGTTCCTCATCCCTTGGAAATCTCTCAAACCAGTGTTAAGTCACATATGAAGTGAAAGAGAGACCCAATGAGGCAAAGGAAAATCCTGAGATTCATTTTCCTGGGAGACAGTTGGATGTTACTCTAATTAAGACAGGCAGGCCTACTTGTAGTCAGCAGCATGTGTATTAGTAATGGATTAACACTAGGCATGGTTATCTATCTACTCATCATATACATATATATACATATATGTGTGTATATATACACATATACTACTTATACATTCTATTCTCATCCATATACATTCAAAGAAAATCTGTGGGGAGGGTTGCCAGTCATTAAAGACTATGATCAGGACCACCTGGTCTATTCTAAAACACCCTTTTCATAGAAATCCATTTCTGAGAAACTGGTAGGAACAGAAACCAAGGTCGCTGGAGGATATTGTAAAATGTTTTAGGACTGCTCCCAGATGTAAAATACATTGCATCTGCTAGCATTCTGTTTGGCTGAACTCCAGTTATCTGTTGCCTCTGACTTCAAGGAATGTCTTCCTAGGTGCCACAAAAATGCCAGAGTACCCCACTACACTGCCTTGCTGCTGTATGTAGGGAACATTCACCTGAGCTCTATCAACCTGCTTAAAGCTAACCATTGGTCAGTGGCAAAGATAGTCTCAATCCTTCTAAGTACTACAGGAAGAATAAAACCAGATGGGGCTTTAGTGCATTGTTTTTTCAAGGAACCAAAAGGAAATGTTCTCTGAAATACATACAACTCTTATCCCACTGCCACCTCTAGGAAAACTAGTGTGCCTCACGTTCAGAATCTCTGTCCTACAACCTTGCAAGAATAACTTATGCCACTTAATATGTGGCAATGTAGTTTCAAAACTTGGCTGTGTTTTTCTGAGGTCACACAATTAAGATGATATATCTCAAAGTCAGGACTTTGTGGCTCAGATAATGTCCCTCCTTTTAGATGCTTTGGCGAAGTATCTTCTCCAATTTTCTTAAGATCTTGAAATCAATCAACTGTCCCCTACCAAGGAGCAGATATCCCATCTGATATAGATTTAATGAACTGCAATGTAGTCAAACTTACTTCCACCACCCCCATCCTTGGCCCATCTCTCTTTTCAGAATGAAATGTCAAACTCTTCTTGTGAAAAAGTGGACTCCGTTTCCTTGTCTCTTAAATCTGAGCTGGATCTGTGACTTGACTTTCCTGGACTAATAGAATGTGAGAGAAACAACCTTGTGGAAGTTCTGAGCCTCAACCTCAAGACACCGTGAACAAATGCATCATGGTCTTAGATCCCTGCTCAACTACTATGTAAACAGAATTCACTGTATGGAAGGAGAGAGAATGCAGGGCACAGAAATACAAATGCATCACCCCACGGGGACCTTCAAGAACTGATCAGCTGACATGTGAGCAAGCTTCACCCAATGGAGGTAGAGAGGGCATATAGTAGTGAAATGTGCCATCCCAGTGGGATGTTTATGACTGAACATATGACACAGCATCTTAAGGTTGTTGCATGAAAGATCTCCTTCTGGCCCAGATCTACAGGGAAGTTCAGTGGAGCCCAGTCTAAATTTCTAACTTACAAAACAGTGACCTCCCCAAATGGTCTGCTAAACCAAAGAATCTTAGTGCCATGCTTAGCGTTATTGATACTTGTTCATCCTCCCATTTAATAAAAAAATCTGTATTTTAAGTATATATTTGTACTGTTTTATAAAATTCTTAAATATTTCAAAATTAATATATTGAGTCAAAATTATTAAAATTTTGTACAGGCTTTAAAAACCCTGACCTGTAAGACAAGGATAAAAGAAACATGATAAACATCTGAGAAGGCCCATGACAGGATTTAATTCACTTTTAATAAGCTAGTAATTATGTATATTTATTGTATAATATACAATATTTTGATCTAAGAAGATATTACAGAAAGCTAATAAATATATCTATTACGTCAACAATTACCATACTTTTGAGATGAAGGTATTAAAACTCTATCATTTTAGCTTTTTGCAACATGAAATAGATTATTATGAACTGTGGTTACCATGACATGCAACAGTTTAATACAAATTATTCCTCTAGTCTAACTGATATGTGGTACCTATGACAATATTCTTGATGCCTGAATCCGTGGAACTGACTGATTCTTGCACTCTCTGAGCATGGCTCTCGAACAGCACCTTTGATAATATCAGCCCTCTGTATCCTCATGACAAGTTCTTGTGACATAAATTGTTCTGACTCACTGTGTAACTGTAAGTTGTCTTGAAGTCTTTGGTCCAAATTGCATTTTCCTAATGAAAAACTGAGGCAATATTGGAAGGTTTGTTACCTCTTAGAGTTGTGTGACACTGGGAGGCAGAGGCCAAGATACAAATCTGGATAGCCTAATAGAAAAGAAGAGCCTCTTAACCTGTGATGTCATCATCTCATCACAGTCATCACATAAAGCAACACAGCTTTAGCAAAGGAAGGGAGGCTGGGGGCTTATAAAAACCCTCTTCCATGTAGTAGTAGCTAACACGATAGTGTCTTCATTCTCATGCTGGTCATTGACCAGCATAGATTTCTTTCTTTCTTTCTTATTATTTATTTATTTATTTGCTTACTTATTTATTTATTTTTGTCTAGTGGAGTGGTCTTCAGAGTGACTGACTATTTAGTGACTCAGACTCCTTCCAAATCATGAATTCACACTCTTCTAGGTCCTAGGAGCCCTTGTCATTCAGCTTACACACAGACATGGAGGAAGCAGAAAAAGAAGTGAAAACGGGGGTTTTATAAGTCAGGTCTAGGAGCACAGTTATCACTTTTGCCTACGTCCCATTAAATAGAACACAGGAACATAACCACTTCAAGCTCTGAAGGGCAGACCATGCAGCCATACCCCCATAGCAGAAATATGAGGAAAGTTTAGCCACAGACTCTCAGTAGATTTTATACAGAATCAAATTGTGGAGATTAAGCACTTTCTGGAAAGAACAAAATAAAACAAAAACCCACTGCATTTCAAAAAGTGACCAACATAAGAATACACCCATATTGCATTCATTACTGAATAAAAGATAATTAAGAATGCTATGCACACATTAGAACACCCAGAAGCTGAAATTCCCACATTCATGGCAACCTACTAAAGAAAAGCTCTCTCGGGGCAGAAAACCCAGCTCAGAATGCACTATTGTCTTGCTGTAATATTCTGCAGGATTTTCATTCCTGCCCCAAATAAGCCTGGGATTAGAGGACAGAGAGTCCACAAGTAAAACCATTGCTTCATTCTTTCTTGCTTGCTTGCTTTCTTGCTTAAACTTACTTTTTCTTTTTTCTTCTTTTTAACTAAAGGTAGCAACTATAACAGTTTATTAATCACTAGCTTATTCTTAAAATGTTGCCTTAACTTTAGATTCACTCAGATACATTTAGAGGAAAAACATTCCTATTTTTCTCTACCCCAGCAGACTTTTCCTCCTTCCAATTTCATAAGAAAGTCCTCAGGAAAAATAGATGTTATAGCAGTATCAAATTAACGGATGAATTGAGCCTACATTTTTCTTTTCCCAGGATGCAGTCTAAATACTGAAAAAAGACTAGACAGAAAACAGGACCCATCCATCCACATTCCAAGACACGCTCTAGTTACCCAATCACTGCAAAGCATTGCCAGAATGCGGAGACCATGATTTGGACTCAAAAGCAGAGATTTCCAATCTATCCCAGTCATAATCCTTAGTTGATAATGAAGACTTGCCAAGCATTAAACAGCCAATGGGCTTAAAGGACCCTAAGGGCCAAGTAGCAATGTCCTGGCTGTAAGGTGTGGTATTCAGAACCACTGCTTCTCAAATTACAAAACAAAGCCTGGAATGCCTATATTCTTTTCCTGCTTTCACATGTCTTCGTTATTCCAAAACGTTTCACTTCTTTTCTTCCATCCTCCACCCCCAGGTCTTTCTAAAGACGGAGAAGAAACCTAAATTTTTTAAATAATTGGTTTTTCAAAGTATGCTAAGCATTTGGAGAGTAATTAGAAACAGTTTTAGTTCCTCGCTATTCTACAGCAAATCACTACTGATTTACAACAGACAGTTCATCTGATATCTCTCAGGCTGCCATAAAATGTAGTCTGTGTATTAAAAATGGCTGATGTCTTTCTGGCAATAGCACCTAAGCTCAGCCAATGGCAGACCTTTCCAACTGGATGAAAAGCAGCCCAATCTCATTGTGTGTTCTGCTCACTTTTGTGCATCTGCCAAAGAGCCTATACTCATATGCACTTATTTTTGGATTGGCTTCATTTTTCAGAGGGATTTATAGACACCCCATTCATACTAGTGATTTGCAAAGCAGGGAAGAACATTAGCTAACATGATCATGGTCTTACAGCTAAGCACACCCTATTACAGAACATCTAAAGAAGGGGGTTATGACTGCTAAGCAATTCTGATGACTAAGCTGAAGTTTTCTCATATACATGCTGGTGCATCTACTCTTTAACTCCCAGGCAGAGATCTGAGCTCTACAATTTAGCAAGTTTCAAGCCTTGGCCAGCCTCAGTCTTCTTCCATGAAAGGAAGGGATGTCAAGAGTATTTATACCCAAGATCATCATAAAATAGAAACGAGGTTTGAAGTCTTCTTCACAACACCAGGTACACTGAGAAATGCTCTGATTTCAGCAAGGTATTGGTACAGGACAAAGACAATTACCAGATGAATAGTAACCTCTCTGCTTACTCCCTGGCTGCTAACAAGTATTAGGCTGAACCAGCTTGATTTCTGCTTTTCCCCCCTCTTTCTCCCAGAAGAGTATGGCCTTGCCAATGAGATACTTGGAGCTTACACATTAAAGAATTGATGGGCGTGGATGAGATGAAGGAGGAATCCAAGCCAAACTAAGATCAGAATCTTTAAATAAGTGGCCCTGAGAAGAAAGGTCCTTTTGGGATGCCAGGGAACATGATAAAATTGTTAAATGGAAATTTGAACTTATGTTCCTAGGATATATTTTCATACTCTTCACAGTATTTAAGAAATGCAAATAAAAAACTTATTTCCAATTTTTTCACCAGTTTTACTGAAGGATAATTGATAAAATTTATATATGTTTATAGAGTATAATATCATGGTTGATGTGTTCAATTGTGAAATGGTTACTCAGGCTGATTCTCTACCTTAACTATTGTAAATAACCCAATTTCTTCTTGAATACTAAAGTGTGTGTGTGTATGTGTGTGTGTGTGTGTGCTCATGCAAACATTAGTCTTAGCCTAACTGATATGGGCCACTGGAGCACAGAAGTATGAATTAACTTTTCCTATTGCTCAGAGCTATCGGGTATTCAGCTTTAAATCTGCTAAAATTTCTTGGTCATTAGTAATACCTGCTTTCACTTTTAAACATATTCCAGTTTAAATAATACATTCCCAGTTATTTTCTAACTAATAACTGTTTCTGTTGCTCCTGTTCTTTTTATTTTAATCTGCAATTAAAGTTGTTGCTTTCCAAGTAAAGTTTTCCAAGCACAAATCCAATATGAGCTTGGAAAAATGTTTATCGTAGAGCTGTTTAGCAAATAAACTAGTCCACAACAAATCAAATCATCACAGAAGGAAGTTATTCTATAAATGCCGACTTTGTGTGAATTTCTTTTCACCATGTGAGCCTTGGAGATCAAAAGAGCTTATTCTGCTCTCAGATAAGACTTTCGGGCAGTTTTCAGGAACATGACCTTCTCTATATTCAAAGTAGACAAAGGTCAGGTAAGAAAGATAGGCCAAGTCATGTTTGTACTATGTACATTGTGCCTTAAAGGACAGAGAAACTTTGGGTTTGGCTTATAGCACAATGGTAGAGAAATTCCCTGGAATGTCTAAGGTTCTGGATTTAATGTCCAGCACAAAAGAAAGGGTGGGGAGAGGAATCAAATTTCACATGACAAAGCCACTAATACCTCTAGATCTCGAGACACAATGTGTAAATTAGTCACACAAGCAATGTCTTGGTGAAAATTAGTTGCCTATCATCTTTAATTTTTTTGCCTTGTGGTCTACATATTCATCCAGAATTAGGATAGTCATAAACCATGCCAAACTAGATTTAGAGGAAAGAAAAGTAATAATAACATTGCAAGTCAAATATTGAGATACTTATAAACTTCATATCATATATGCTCATTTTGCTTTGTGCAAAAATGCAAGATATGCAAGAATTTTAGTAGGAGAATTTGCATTTTAGGATCTTGGGAACATCTTAGGATGCCAGGCAAGAATGGCTTGTCATGGGATCTTGTCTTAATTAGGATTACTATTGCTGTGATGAAACACTATGTCCAAAGCAACTTGAGGAGGAAAGGGTTTATTTGGCTTATACTTCTACATCACTGTTCATTACACTTCCACATCACTGTTCATCATCGAAGGAAGTCAGGACAGGAACTCAAACAGGGTCAGAACCTAGAGTCAGAATCCCAGATAAGAAAAAGAAAAATACTGACTCTATTTCATTGAAACAAAGTCATAGGAATCATGAAGATATCCAAAAAAGACAGGCCAGAATAGCTCCAGCCTCCTCCTAGTGGGGATAAGAGAAGCATAACCCCATCCCAAAAGTACCCAAGCAAAAGATTAGTCATAACACAAGATCACAACCCCCAAATCCAGTTGTGGGACTTGTTGAGACAGAAATTTCTTCCTCAAAATGACCAGCAATGCAGAGAAGTCTTATTTGCTCAGGCTTTATGAGTGGGGGAAATCATCTGGGAAGTTTGGAGAATTTAAAACTGGTATACCCACCAGGGGGCTGAGAGCAGGAGTAGGCCAGGAAATCTAGTTTGGCCTACCACAGCCCAAGTGTGAGGGAAAAACCAGGAGGCAGGTTTGGAGGGCCAGAGGGAATATGTTGGCAAGCCACAAGACGCAAGCAGCAAAAGACTTGGCTCAGGCTGGGAAGTACATAGGAACGATGGGCCTGACCATGGTGTCTGGGAGCAGAGCTTATCAACTGAGGCTAACCCTGGAGTTTGACAGCTCCAAGTCTGAGTGAACAATTTTAGAGCCACTCATCTACTCTTCACTGATGCAGAAACTGAGATCACTAAAGCTCTAGCAGGGCAAATGACACCTAAGCTGCATGCATCCAGAAGGCTGATTGACAGCTAAGAAGTTCTTGAGGGATTGCTACAGCACAGACCTCAGTGCTGTCGTTGCTCTGACACACTCAATTAATCTGAGAGAAGCAGAGCCCACCTGCCTAGAACACTAGTCATCCCAAGGAGCAGGACCTAGGGAGATCCCCAGATGATGGGAGATTTTGTTCAGCCCAGACTGCAAAGTTAAGTGTAGAAAACAGAATCCCTGAGTATGCGAAGAAGGGATTCCACCAACAGGAAGAGAGCTCTGGTGTACATCAGACTTGTCTAACAGCCCCGGTAATAGCATAAACCATAAGAAAATAGGAATCCACATGTTCAACTGTGCCCCACCTGTGAATAGAACTTCAGCGCTCAAAAGGTGGCCACTCTAACATGTCATCCTTTTCGTTTATTTTTTGACCCTTGTACTCCTTTCTTATTGTTTTGACAGTAATTTTTTTTACATTTTTGAATTTTTAAAAAGATTTTTTTTATTTTATTGAATGTGTATGGCTGTTTTGCCTGCGTGTATGTCTGTGCAGCACACATGTGAAATGCTCCCAGAGCCCAGAAAAAGGTGTCAGATCTTCTGGAACTGGAGTTACAGTTGGCTGTGAGCTCTCATGTGGGTTCTAGGTACCAAACCCAGGTTCTCTATCAGAGCAACAAATGCCGCTTAGCTATCTCTCCATAACTTTTCTATCTACCTCTTAATGTTTGTATTTTTTCATTTTATACACTTATCTAATATTGTTTATGTTTTCTGCTAATTAGAAATCTTTTTTCCTTTTCTCTTTTTACCCAGTAATCACCCACACCCCAAACCTACAAATTTTATTCCTCCCTCCTACACTGTCAATAGTATTTTTATTTGATCTCATGTCTTTCTTAAAATCTCCCTTTGTATATTTATCAAATCTTGTTCTTCAGCTTTTTATATCCTTTTTTAATATGTTGCTTATTTTATTTCCTCTCCATCATGTTCTTCTCTATTCCTCTTTCTTTCCTTTCTTTTATTTAACTTTGATTTTCTTCTGTTTTCCCCTTTGCCTAACTGCTTCCTTTCTCTCATTCGTTTACTAACTCAATACTTAACTCTAAATAGTTTCTAAGTTTATAGTATATTCTACAATAGTCTTGTCATTTTCTGTTTTATGGATTTAAGTGATGTATTAGAAGAAATACAAATGGTCCATAAATACTTGGAAAGGAGTTCAATATCCTTAGCCATAGGAAAATGTCAATTAAAACTGTTCTGAGATTCCTTCTCATCCTAGCCTGAATAGCCATCATCAAGAAAATAGAGAACCACCAATACCAGTGAGTATGTAGGGAAAGAAGAACCCCTGCACACTGCTGTGGGAATTTTAACTGGTCTAGTCACTATTGAAATCAGTATGGAGGTTTCTCAAAAGGCTAAAACAAAAAAAGTCATATGACACAGGTGCATAATTCTTTAATATATGCTGAAAGACTCTAAAACAAAAAAATGCCATATGACACAGGTGCATAATTCTTCAATATATGCTGAAAGACTCTAAGTCATCATATCACAAACATACTGGGACATTGGGATTGTTGCTGCATGAGTCACAATAGCCAGAAAGTGAAGTCAGCCTAGATATCTATCAACAGATGTGTGGATAAAAATGATATATGCATATAGCAACAGAATACAACTCAACCTTAAAGAAAAAACTGAAATCATGACATTGAAGGAAAACTAATAGAACTGGATAAGAATTGTGTTAAGCCAAAATAAGCCAGATTCGGGAAGACAATTAGTGCATGTTTTTTTCCTATGTGGGGCACTAATTTTAAAACCTTTTTCCTTTTTTCTTTTTACCCGGTAATCACCCACACCCCAAACCTACAAATTTTATTCCTCCTTCCTATACTGTTAGTAGTATTTTTATTTGATCCCATAATATGCATGTTATATTATGAGTATATGTAAATAATGTATATGTATATGACGCTTTCTAGGGAGTCTTAAACATGCAGAAGAGATCTTAAAGGATGGGGAAACTTAGAAAGAAAAGGGGACAGTCTAGGTTTGGGGACCTGCTAGGCAGATAGTAGGTATGAAGTGAACAGCAAGAGGGAAGGATAAATTAGAGCGAAGCATAATGACATGTGTATTTGAAAATATCATCATGAAACTGATTACTTTGTATGCTAGTTTTAAAAAATTAACAAAATCACTTTTTGGTGGAGATGAATATAGATAAACGATGTGGGATTACCCTCTGTATGCTGTGATTACCATTGGTTAATAAAGAAGGCTGGCTTGAGCCTATAGAAGGGCAGAACAGAGGTAGGTGGGGAAAACTAAACTGAATGCTGGGAGGAAGAAGGCGGAGTCAGAGAGA
>LOJH01010397.1:893-21239 GCA_001685095.1 Ellobius talpinus
TGTAACTTAGGTTTCTCCATTAGCTAATACTTCCCCTAAAGAAGGATCCCGTAGTCCTCAGCTTATCCTAGGGGCTGGGGTGTCAGCCTTCAGCTTTTCCTGGGGCCTGAAGTGTAGTTCAAGTTCCCAAAAGGGCCCAGCACAGAAGTGGAATCTTCTCCAGCCTTTCAATTATGGATAATGCTTTGGAAAAAAACTAAACAAAAGAGATTAGATTCAGAGTTCTTGTTTTGTTTTAAAAAAGGAGGGAGGGTGAGTGCTGTAGGACAATGGTCTTATACCCTGTAAAGATTTGTCACTTGTATTGGTTTAGTAAGATGCTAATTGGTCAGTAGCCAGGCAGGAAGTATAGGTGGGGTGATCAGAACAGGAGAATTCTGGGAAGAGGAAAGGCATAGTCTGCAGTCGTCACCCAGATGCAGAGGAAGCAAGATGAGAATGCCTCACTGGTAAAAGGTAGCAAGCCACATGGCTAACACAGACAAGAATTATGGGTTAATTTAAAATGTAAGTGTTAATAAGAAAGACTGAGCTAATAGGCCAACTAGTTTATCATTAATGTAGGCCTCTGTGTGTTTCTTTGGGACTGAATGGCTGTGAGACTGGACAGGATAGAAATCTCTTTCAACAGAAGGGCTGAGATCTAAGAGTCCTACACTGTATCCAATTTCTCATGTATTATGAAAGACATACTTTGATTCTTTGACGCTAATTAAGTTGGAAAATTTCTGGAGTCAGGAAGCTTCCATTCCTGTGGCTCTTATGCCCTTGGTAGCAGTCCTAACAAAAGCAATTTTTCTTATGTTTGCTCAAGGTAAACACAATCTTTTGCTGCTCTCAATTGGACTTTGATTTTCCCTATTGAATACTAATCTTTATGGGAAAGTCAACAACTTTTGCTCTGTACCAGTTTTTTGAAATTTGCCTAATTAAAAATGGGAGAAAAATGAATGAATGAAGAATAAAGGAATGATAGCAAGACATTTATCATAAGTATATAATGGAAGTGAGATCATGAAAAGAAAAATTAACAAAATACCCACTTTTGTAAACACTATTTGACTTTTAAGTAAAGAACTTTCCTTAGAGGTAAATAATTTGAAACTTCTCCCAGCCAACAGGCAAGACTTTAAATATGTCTTAGGAGTGCATGAAAATAGCATTAAAGTAACATTTGTGATTTTAATAGCACTAACCAGTGATCATGTGCTAGGCAAATTTAGTATACAGTATGACTGAAACTAGTCAATAATATGGTCCTAGTATTAAGTGACACAGAATCATATTCATCACAGTATTGTGACTCTGAATTATATTGACCAAGTATTGACAAGTATTATACTCATTGTAATAGTAAGTGAAACAGCATCATACCCACTGTTTGCCTTAAATTAATAAGTTAGCCTGTTTTCCCCAGCACACATTGCCCTATAGTTTTTAAAGTTCAACTTCCATGTATGACTGCGTCATTTCAGCTAGGCATCTGGATCAACACTGGTTCATATTTGTCTGCAGAATTGGAGGCAGAGGGAGTGAAGTTACTGCTGCCCACATGGGTACCCTTGGTCCACAGGTGCAGAGAGAGGAAGTACAAACATGGAGAAAGAAACTATTCAGATTGGAACCATTAACAAAAGAATCTTGAAAGAATCTCTAATTTCAACAAAATCTATGATATTTGCTTACTTTAAATTGCAGGAAATGATCTGGAAGAATAATATTTGTAGTGTTGCTATTTCAAACCTTTTCTTACATATTCACTTGATTTACTTAGAGGTCAAAAGAAATCGATATTAATAAACTCAAACACAAATCAAGAAACCCTGTGCCCAACAAAGTTTAAAGGTCTAAGTAAATAAAAGGAAAATATACTGGGGTTGGAGACGTAGCTCAGTGATTAACAGCACTGGATTTTAATCAGTGGTTCCAGGGGCCTCAGGGTTAATTTCTAGCACCACATTGTGGCTCACAGCTCTGTAACTGCAGTTCTAGAGGATCCAATGACCTCTCCAGTTACTGAAACAAATTGGTCTTCAGTATATGTCAGAATCCCAACGAAGCAGGCTCTAATGCCAGTGAAGGAACAAAGTTTCTAGCAAGAATGAGGGATAGCAGGCAAAGAACAGAAACTTCCTTCTTCCATGTCCTCTGTGCATGCTGCCACCAGAAGGAATGGCCCAGATTTACAGGCGCATCTTTTCACCTCAAAAGATCTGGACTAAATGTGAGTCTTCCCACTTCAAATATTAGAAAATTCCTCAGCTAGGTATACTGAGCATCTTGGGTTTTAGTTAATACCAGATATAGTCAAGTTTGACACCAAAGAATTGCCATCACAATCTTCCTACCATAAATGATCTGGATTTAGGGTGACTCTTCCCACTTCAAATGAGTCAATCAAGAAAAATCCTTTACAGATGGGCCCAACTGCTTGGTTTTTTAAGTTACTTCCAGATGTAGTCAAATTGACACTCAAGAATAGCCATCACAAGGGGGAGCACTTGTTCAATGATGGAGTGGCTGGGTGTGCAAACTGCTACAGTCACTATGGAAATCAAGTAGAGGTTGTTTAAGAAGCTGGAAATTAATCTACCATAATATCCAGCTATACTGCTCTTTGGCATATATACAAAGGATTGTATGTCTTTCTATAGAGATACTTGCTCACCTATGTCCATTCCTGCTGTATTCATAATAGGCATGATGAAGAAAGTTACAAAATAATCCTACACTAGTTCAGAATTATGTATAATAAAGGGTTATTTATTTAGGAGTAGACTCACAGATCGTAGTCCTAGATCACAGTCCTCTGCACAAACAGGGAACAGGAACCAAATCTAGCAGCTGGAAGCAAGAGAGTGCATGCTTTACAGCTGCATTTATAGTACAAGAAACCACACCCAAGTGGGCTGATATCTTAAAGGCTATTGGATGAAAGAGCTCCCACAGCATAGGCATCCACCAAATGATGACTGGGTAATGAAAATATGGTGTATTTGTACAAAGAAATAGTATGCAGCTGTTAATAAAAACAAAATTATGAAGATCTCAGGTAAGTGGATGAAACTAGAAACAATCATCCTGAGTGAAGTAATTCATGTTCAAAAGGGCAAACATTTCATGTCTCTTCCTATATATGGATGTTAGTTTTTAAGCTTTACATATGTAGAGGTTAATTAACTAGTAAGGAACTGGGTGTGGGAATCTTCCAATGAAGGGGAAATAGAGTGTTATGAAGAGTTAAATGAGAAACTCTAATAGGAGAATAAAGTGGGAAAGGGAATAGGAAAGAAGGGTAAGGGGGGACTATGAACACTTAAAGGCTTTTTGAAAAGTCATATGGAAACTTACTCCTGTATAAACATATACATATGTATACGTAATTTAAATGGAGTAACCAAATAGTGGAGTAGATATTTCTCCAGCAAGAAATCTTTTGTGTATGAGTAAAACCTCCAGTGCCTGGAATGGATTATATTGAATTGAGTTATTAGACAAAGGGGTCCCATAAATCCCCAAACATCACAGGCTATAGTCAAGGTCATTAGTTGCTCTCAGTAACCTGATTGTAAGTCCATATTGATGAAGACCACTCTTATTTATGTCACAGAATATGAAGAAATTGAACTGGTGCCTAACTACAAGCTTCTTTCTTATTGACTGGCATTCATAGTACTGGAGGATACTTTGCATGCTTCCAAACAAGAAAGGCAGTCATTGATATCACCTAGTTACAGACCCTGTGACCTACAACAGGAACCTGCAAATAAGACATGGAGGAACAATGTGGCACAAATGATGTGTGAGGAATTAACTACTTTTTGGTTGGATTTGAGGTCCACTCCAAGATTACTGCTTTGTGGTCAAGGACCTGAGACTGGATAGTTCATTGGCTTAGGGGAAAACCTGCTCTGATTCTTGAACTTCATCTCTTCAGCTTTTCTAGAAACTCAATCAGATTCATGATGCTCAAAACTATTCACTGAGTAGTATTTAGGAAAACAACCTTTGTACTTGATAAAAAATGGGATATACATAGCCCCACAATCTGTAGGTATTATCAATTATGAATCAATGTTTTTCTATCAGTAGAGTTAACCAAGTCATGCAACACAGAATTCAATAACATAAAATTCAAAGAAAAGGGGGCCTGGAGAATGGGTACAAATACTCCCACTCTCTAATAGGATCATGGCTAATGGCAAAGAAATGAGACTTAAAAACACTTTGTAGAAGCCATTCTGTCGCTTCTTTCATTGCATGACTATTCTGATGTGAACTAAGTACTAAAAAGCCCATGTGATTCTTTGTTATGAAATTTAATAATTTCATAAATTATAGCTTTATATTTGTCATCTATAAATAGAGATTAATAATAACTACAGCAAGGCCTATTGAAAGTGCTAAGTAAAATAGTTCCATTGTCAAGTAGTAAGTGCTCAACACATAACTATTTCTGAGAACTCAAAAGAAAGCCCGCCTTCTGCCTTTGAGAAAATAATGCTAGGATAACCAGCTAGTTCTTTTTCCCTTGGTAGCTAACATTTCAGGACAGGGAATGAGCTTACTAAGATAAATTATCAAGAAAAATATTAATAGTGAATGTCTCTAAAATGAATAATAAAGTTAGTAATCTGTTTTAAGTAATCATAGTCCCAAATGATTTTGTTGGGACTTTGTAAAGATATGCTCCAAATCTTCAGTTAATAATTCTTCAGTTACTAAATCACAAACTAAAGAAATAAATGTAAGGTGATGAGAACCAGCTAAGCATTGCCTGGTGATTTTCAGAGTCTATGTACTATACTCAATCTTCTATCCAGTCTCCATCTGCTTGTTCCATTTATAGATCTCAGGAAGCAAAGTAACCTGTGAACTCATATGAAACACAAGCAACCCTACCACCATCTTCTGAGCCAATCCAAGAGCAGTATTTATTAACAATAATGTATAAAACTTATAAAGTGTTTCATGTCACATGTGAAAGGCGAGGGCTAGAAATTTACCATTGTCCTATACAGAATTCCGTTTTTATTGAGAAGAAAATAATACTGGGCATGCATTTAAGGAAAACCCAAATGCTGGAGACAAACACAATCATCAGTTAAAACCAAGGTGAAACCATTCTGTTCTTATAGTGCATTGTAGTACAAAACTAAAGAGGTATACTGTTTATCACTAAGAATATAAGTAAGTTAGTAAACACATTGAAAAATTAGTTAAAACATGTTTTTCTAATGTGCATCACTTAAAATTATGTAGGTGGTATTTTAAATTCAAAAAATATATATGTATTGAACAAAATATGACAATTATAATTCATTTTATCACTTGTTTTTAAATTTTGCAAGAGGCGAAGATATTATACATCATTAAAATTCTTCACATTATTTAAAACAGCTGCTAAGAATACCAAAATAAGGATATCAGAGAGATAGTAATTAATGATAATTTTTCAATTACTCATTCAAGATGACGTTTACTTTGTATCCATGACAAAACCCTTACA
Organism: Ellobius talpinus; assembly: GCA_001685095.1. Lineage (NCBI taxonomy): Eukaryota > Metazoa > Chordata > Mammalia > Rodentia > Cricetidae > Ellobius > Ellobius talpinus. The sequence continues at coordinate 6,403 of LOJH01010397.1, forward strand.
TACACATGTGAAATTCAAGCAAAGGGAGATGTCAGTGTTACTTAAATCTTACCTAATTCTCTATCCCTGAGTCATGTTCTTCTTTCTCAATGCTGAGCCACTGAGTCTTCCTCTAGTCAGAGTACAAAGTAAATTGTTTAAATGTTGACAGCTATCGTATAATGCTGCTCCTCTATTTTTTTTTTACCCAGATTGGCCCTGGCCTGAAACTCACTATAGTTACTTTTTTCCAACCTTAAAGAGAGAGCTTTTGAATCTTAGATTTCTGAGAAAGAGAAATTCACTATTATTTATGAGTCAGGTACTTTCATTCCTTGATATGTCTCACCTGTTGTTTGTTATGTTTTACAACTGACCCTCTACTTCGACCTGCATTGGAAGAAGAGATGTAGAAGAGCACACACCTTGCTCTTTGCCTGTCCATAACTTTTCCTGTCAATGACTTTTCATAATAAAATATAGCCCCTTGACTATCATTGTTTTTAATTCCTGCGTGTGTTTGACAATGTCTGAAAACAAACAAACAGGTCTCCAAAAAGAAAAAAAATAAACGCAAGAAGATTATTAAATGAGAAGTGGACATTTCTGTTGAGGCAAATAGTGAAATACTCAGCTTGACAAGAATTTAATAAAAGGCTGCAATTTGAAAAGAAATTATAGGTAAAATTATGTTTCTAAATGCAATGTGGATTAATGATTGTGTCAGGAAGACAAAAGTCTCTCTTTAAAAAAGGACAACTGAAGAAGGACACTAAACCAAATCCCACACTAGCTCAGAATTGAGTATAATAAAGGGTTATTTATTTTGGGTTATACTCACAGATCACAATCCTCTGCACAAATGGGGAACAGGAATCAAATCATGCCACTGGAAGAGAGAGGGCAGCATGTGATTTGCATCAGCATATGTAGTAAAAAGAGGCTACGCTGAAATGGGCAGGTAATTTAAAGGCTACTGGCTGTAAGAATTCCTACAGCACCTTCCCCTTTTATTTAAATGAGAAAGTTCTAAGCCTAATACAAAATTATATACAATAAGAACATCAAGATGAGCCTGCCAAAAACTTGACCATGCCCTCAGTCTATTTAAAGTGATTCCCTGGAAAGTTTCCTCATGGTCTCTTTTCTTCCCCCCTGGTGGTCATGTTAGTGGCCTCCCGGGTCCCCCTGGGGGCCACCTGAGAGTGCAGGAATCCCATTAAACCTGGATATTTTTTAATTTGCAAAAAAAGAACAAATATCAGGTAGAAAAATTAGAATTACATCCAGCATAAACAATATCAAGCAAGAACCATGTGATAAATGTTTCAATAATTAAAGTATCCTAAGAAGTTTAAGTCTTGTAGTATAAATAACTTGACCAAGTCACGAGAGGAAAGTAGCTACAACTATCTAGTATACAACCCTATTGAAGACCTGAGAAGGGAAATAATATTACTTGAGTAAGCAGGAAGTATAATCAAGCAACTTCCAAAATGTGCAACAAATGACAGAGACAACTGGCTATCTGGGCAATCACCCAAAGTCTCATTTGCAACATTGGAGCAACCAACTTTTGGCTAAGGCCTAGAGTAACAGACAGACCATTTTCAGAGTCAGGAAATTTTTCAAAACCGTCTTACCCTATCTTGGCAAGATTTGACAGTCTTTTTACTTGTATACTGCTTGTTCTGTCTGGTCATCATGCATTTTGTTAGTGGTCGATGCATGGGCAGTACCTTGCCCAAAGGCCAGTTTTGTCAAAAAGAGAACAAGTTCCAAGTGGGGTGTCTTCAGTGCTCAACATTCTCTCGAGAGTAGATCAGTGCTACGGGGAGCAATTGTGTCCCACATGAACAGAACCCTGTTATTTAAATTCCATACTCTACAGTTCTTTGAAGTGGTTGAAGATTACCTATCTATGAAGAATACAATCTCTATGTATCTAAAGAACCTGATTAGTCTAACTCTAAGTATGACAAACATGGATGACTATTGATCTGTCATTCTCAATACCTATGTACCTATATAACTTAAAGACTAAGACTTAACATTAGAATATTAAAAAATCTTTAAACAACTGTGCAGCAAATGGGGACAATGACTTCAAAATGTAAACAATGTATAAGTATCTTGATTAGAGGTAGAAATGTATATNCTATCTATGAAGAATACAATCTCTATGTATCTAAAGAACCTGATTAGTCTAACTCTAAGTATGACAAACATGGATGACTATTGATCTGTCATTCTCAATACCTATGTACCTATATAACTTAAAGACTAAGACTTAACATTAGAATATTAAAAAATCTTTAAACAACTGTGCAGCAAATGGGGACAATGACTTCAAAATGTAAACAATGTATAAGTATCTTGATTAGAGGTAGAAATGTATATTGCAATATGATAAATATATCCTAAAATTGTATCAATATACAAAATGTCTTAAGCAGAGGTAGAAGCATGCATGCATACACAGCATGTTCTCAGCACCAGAGTATTCATATTGGAGAGAAACCTTGTGAGTGTGGAGAATGGCAAGGCCTTTCACCAATCTTTTGGTCTTAAACAACATCAAAGATAAATGTATATTGCAATTGACAACAGCAAATTTATTAGAACTCAGGGGCATTCTAGTGTAAGAAGTTAGTGATGGAGTAGCATACTTAATAGCAAAAAGAGCCAAGCCATTTATATGTGGTAACTTTAATAAGAAATGTATGGAGATTGTGGAAGATATAATATGGCCTGAAAAAGGGGAGGAGGCATTTCTAAAATCATTTTCTCTTACCAGAATATAGCCAGGCAAACCGAAGAAGTTAGAAAAATAAAAGGAACTTGAAGAAGAAAGAATCATTAACTTTAGATTTTATCGGTGGGCAATGAATGATGGCTCTGATGCTAGAGTACAGCTCATTGGAGAACTCTGTGGTATTGGTGAGAACACGATACCACTGAAGAGAGGGCTTCTGGGACTTAACTGTTTTGAATACTTGTTGATCTTGCAGAGGACCTGAGTTTGATATTTTCTATACTGTGACCTACAACTATACATATCGTCAGTTCCAGAGACTTCAACACCTTCTTTTGGTCTCCATAGGTACCAGGCATGCACATGATATGCATACATACACGTAGGCAAAATGTTTATACATATAAAATAAACAAATCTTTTAAAAAGAAATTACTTCTTTGGTGTCATTGAAAGACACGACTAAATCAAGACAAAGCAGTAGATGAATGTTAATATGATTGTTTTTGCCTACTGACAACATACCAACAGTATTTACTGATGGTACTCCATCCATAGCAGATAAAATAGAGAGATCTGTTAAATTAATAGGATGTGATTCAATAGCTGCCCCAAATGCCAAGACTGTATATTTTATAAGGGCCTAGGTATCAAATTATGACCAATTCTAGGAATTCTTCAAATGTGTAGATGCTGAATATTATGCCGCTGAATATGTTGATTAAAATCTTTTTTAAGATTTATGGGATTATAATAAGAATAATATTTTGTTCTATTTATAATTCCACATTCAGTCGATATTAAATGCTACCTGTAGATTTTCAGTGAGATTCATAAGACTACAATGTCCGGCTGCTTCTCAGACATCTTGGTTTTAATTTTACTCTTTGTTTCATTCTTGAAAATATTTGCTTCCAAAAAGTGATGCCATGAATAAAGGATGATTGTTATGTCACAGATTCCTGTATCTGTGGAAGATGAGAAAAATGTCTTCCTGAGTTGAATATCAGGGAAACTTTCAAAACCACCCAACAGATCTCAGGTTTACAACTACTTCAATCTCGACATTGATGCATGATCTTCTCAAATAAAATGTCAAATATTTCATTAGTTTTATGTTTTCCTCTTTTTTCACTTTTTATAATAAAATTAATTAAAATGAAGTTCTATTACTTATTTATATTCATGTTCATTTTAATTACTAATGATGGCAAATTTGGGACTTCCTTGTTGATTTTGAAATTCTCCAAATACAATTAGGACTATTATGTGAGGTTTTGTTTGTTTGTTTTTGTTTTTGTTTTAGCTATCTAATGTGGAAGACTTCATGAGAATTAAGCAGACTTTTATTGCTTATCAGCTTTTGTTAGTGTTGGTGTAATAGTGTATTTAATGTTTGACTATGGTGGTTTTAAAAAGAACAGCCCCTATAAGATCCTAAGTTTGAATGCTTGCTCACCAGGGAGTGGCACTACTAGGAGACATGGCCTTGTTAGAGTAGGTGTGGTCGTTAGAGTAGGTGTGGTCGTTAAAGTAGGTGTGGTCGTTAGCGTAGGTGTGGTCTTATTGCAGAAGATGTGTACTTGTTGGAGGAATTGTGCCATTTAGAATGGACTTTGGGGTTTCAAATGCTCAAGCCAGGCCAAACGCCACTCTCTTCCTGCTACCTGCTTATCTGGATGTAGAACTCTCAATTCCTCCAGCACCATGTTTGTCTGCATGCTGCTATACTTCCCACAATGATGACAATGGACTAAACCTCTGAACCTGTAAGCAAGCCCCAATTAAATGCTTTCTTTTATAAGAGTTTCCCTGGACCTGGTGTCTCTTCACAGCAGAACAGTGACTAAGTTATTGGCAGAAGCAAATTATTCTTTATCTAATATGGCCCCAAGAAGTCAAGAAGATGGACACCTCTGCCTTCAAAGATTCAAGTGAAGCATTCTGCATTCTGCTGGACTCTGACTTGACAAAAATCTTACTACAAACACAGGCAGGACCAGCTGTGTCTGCTTTTGGTTTCAGACTCTCCTCCTGAGTAATAGCCATCCTTCCACTATTATCCTCCAGTTCCTGTTATTCTTGGGATCCTGATCTGGGTAAGCCATGGTGTCTCTTAATGGCACAATTTCCTAAGCATTGCTTCCCATTATCTTCCCTCAGGTTGTAAAGTCCTCCTTGGTGAAGTACAGTGAGTTAGAATGCTTCAGATTGATCCCATCTACCCTCATATCTCACAGCTTCATGACAAATACCATGAGAAGCTTTCATTGCTCATTTCAGAGTCTTCCCCCAAGTTAAGCAGCTCATGTGCTGAGTATTCCCTGACTCACATAGGTTCTTATATGGGGCTATTGTTAAGGCTTCTGTCTGCAGATTGAGTCATGGGTATTCCCTTCTGTGTTAGAGGTCAGGCCTGAGGGGCTATCATATTTCACATCACCAAGTTCTCTTCCTCCCCACTCTCCAAATCTTCGGTGGGTTCCAAGGTTTTGGATTCCAGAAAGGGCTCTTAGGCACAAATCTAATTTTCACTCTCTTTCCCTTATGCTCTGTAAGAAAACAACAAACTAGTGCCTCCATCTCATCCTCCTTTTTTCCATGTTTCTTGCCAAATCAGAGGCTGATGCACTAAACAGCATCTGTATGTCCTTTTCCAGTTGTAATTCCTCCCTTATGCAGGCAGGCAATTTCTTTCTGGGAGCAGAGCCAAGCCTCAGTTGCGTGTCTTATTACCTACAACAAAGGCCACACAACTGCCACCACAGCCTGCCTATGATCTCATCCGATACATGCTACATTCATGGACTGCAACATATTCTCTAGTTCCTTGGCCATTTGAGGTATATATCCATCCTCACATAGTAGCCCCTCTTCATTAAGAAATCATTTCACCCCATATCACGTAGAAGAAAGTCACCCTAGGTTTCTCTTCTTAGATGCTGTACTCTCAGACAGGTTGGCCTTGGGTGCCTATTTGGCCACCCATCTCATGGGACATGCAGTGACCACCAAGGAAAGGGTATACACTATCTTGTATCACATGACAAAAGGTAGCCATGTTGGGTTTGTCCTTGCAGATGGTCCTTACATACATCAGCCTCAGTGGCATGTCTCACCGTCCATAGCAGGATCAGTGCAATTACTTATCTTCAGCTCATCTTTGACTCTGTTAGACCTGTATCAAGTGTGTGTGTGTGTGTGTGTGTGTGTGTGTGTGTGTATGTGTGTTTTAATTTCTTGGGCCTCATAAACTAACCAGATAAGTCATCTTCACTACCAGAAAATGCATTGATGACAGGTCAAAGAAATGATTCTGTCCAAGTCTAGCTTAGGAAACCAGTGAGTTTATTCGTTTTTTTTTTGGGGGGGGGAACGTTGGTCACTCAGAGGCAGCTGAATCACTGGCAAGTCCACTGTGATATAGCTTTAGTGATGGCTCACTAAAACTTCATCCCAGGAACTCTGAACAACTTGCAGTCAGCTTGGTTATCTTCTCCACACAGGTGCCTGCTTCTGTAACTATGGATTTCAGGAGCTTTCTAAGCATCTTGAACTCATTTCCTGAGTCTCCTGAGCCTTCCTCCTCCCTCCAGGAGATAATGTTTCAGTACAGCGGCAATACTTCCACAGCACTCTTGGATAGACATGGGCAGATTTTACAGTTTGTATAAGTCTTTGGAACAGAAGAGACCATGACTTTAGTTGTAGTACCTCAGAAAGAGGCAGAAATGGGCTATAACAGGAGCCTGGGGAGAGAATTGAGAACCAAACCACATAGTTGCTGTTTCTTCTTTTACAACCATCAGAATTTTGTTTTCTGAGTTTTAGGCTGAGGGTGCAAAGAATGAAAGATATTAGAATATCATTTCAAAACAACTTACAATAATTGCAAATCAAATTGCCTTATGGAGAATCAAAGTGGGTATTCATTCATAATGAATTTATTTGATCCATGTCTATAAAGCACTTGTTAGAACAGTGAAAGACTGCGTATAGGATGGGAGGAAAGATATGTCAGAGCACATGGTTATTAAACCAATGACACTGAGTAGAATGCAGGATGATGCATATTATTCAATGGGCAATCATAAGTATGAAGAGTCCAGAGCTCAGCAGAATTAGACTGGGGATAGGTGACCATATACCATGAACGCTGAATGGCTCCAGAAGCCCACTGAGTTAAATATGCGGCCTTCATTTCAGAATATGATGGAACCTGAGAAATATGATGAAGCCTACTGGGAGGTTTTCATGGCTTTGAGACATATCCTTGGAGGCGACTGAAGGCCATGGTTTCCTCACTATTTTTCCCTCTGGCCACGTGTGGCAAGTTTGCTTTGCTATACACTCTCACTTTGATGTGCTACACTGTCATGTGTCCCCAACAACAGGTCTGCCCAGAGGTAGACTGGAGCCACCCAAACCATGAACTAAACTCATTCTTTTCTCTGTTCGTTGCTTATCTTGGGTATTTTTCAAAGTAGCAGAAATACAATAATACAGATGGTCATTGAAGCTATAGAAGTTGATGTGATTGCTTAATGAGTGACTATGAGGATCACATGAAGAGAAGAAGCTTGGACTGGGTCTTGAGGATCTCTAACAATTAATTTTGTTTGGAACAGAAACAAGGAAAGGCACCATCCTAAGAGTGATACCAGTTCTTGATTATGTGTTAACGATAGATCAAGATGTTGTATACTAGAAGACCACAGAACTCCCTGGGAACCAAAAGCAAGAATTAAGCTTTGTTAAGAACTGGGACATATTGTGACATACTATTAAAGTCAGAATGCTTAGTTCTGTGTTAGTTTTCTTCATTGTCTATTGTAACATCCTTTTAATGTTTTCTTAGTCATGATTGTGCTGTTTGATAGCCCTTCTCTTATATTTGCCATGCCTGAGTATGCAACAGTTAGGCAAAGAACCTCTGTCACAGGGGACTATTCTCATAGCAGTCCATCTCTTTGGAAACATTCTGGTGGTATGGGAAGTCCTTCTGTCTATGTATTGCTTTTATTGGTTAATGAATAAATCTGTTTCAGCCAGTGGCTTAGCAAAATAGGGTAAGGTGGGAATTCCAAGCAGATAGAAGAGAGTAGTCGGAGTCAGTGTGAAGCCATGTAGCCACTGGCAGAGACACCTGCGCCAGAACCTTGTCAGTAAAACACAACCATGTGGTAATACAAAGATTAATAAAAATGAGTTAATTTAAAATATAAGAGCTAGCCAGAAATACCCTTAAGCTATTGGCTAAACAATATTGCAAATAATATAATTTCTGAGTGATTATTTCATGATCTGGTCAGCTGGAAAGGAATCAACAGCCTCCTACAACATTTTGGAATGACTTTGAAGACAATCTAGCAGTCCTAACTGGCCTTTAAGGAAAAGATAAGCCTTAATTAGCTCTAGATAACCTTGCAGTGATTTTCACCCAATTTAGAGGGGATCCTTCCTTTGGCTTGTGGTTGTTGCAGATTCAAATCTTTTATTTACATGAAGAGTTATGAAATTGATCCCTATGCAAAAGTTGATTGGCTCTTACATGAAGTTGTGATGGGTGCTTATTGTAATTGCCCAAAATCAGGTCACCACACACACTTCTCAGGTGACTTAGGAGAGCTGTTCTACCTGAAGGTACTGGTTCTGCAACATTATACTTCAGTAAAGACTTTCTTCTCAATGGCCTATACCTGTGGTCAGATCGATGGACTAAACTAGGAAGGAACAGTGGTGACAGCGTCCTTCTGCCATCTGCATCAATGACAGGCAACTCTGGGAGCAGGAACCACATGAGGCTGAATGAGAGACTGAAGCCAGAATTGTTCAGATGTTTCCAGAGTCAACATAAGTACTGAGAAACTTCAAGACGTCAGTGAAGCTGGTGGGCAAAGGCCAAGTCTCTAAGGAGCCAGAGGTGCTAGGAGAGTTCGAGTAAGCTAAACAAGCATTTAGAACTGAGGTCTACTATGCAAATGACTTGAGAACTCCACACAGGAGCCCTCACCCAGCTGCCACTAGCAAGAGCTGCTGCTGGAACTGAGGGCTCTGACACCCCGAGTTCACTGAACACATGGAACACTAGTCAAGGCCAGTCAGTGCCACCTGCTTCTAAAAGCTGAAGACTCTACTAGCTGAGTTCTTAGGTTATGAGCAGCAGAAGCTCAGACCTAGATCTTCCCTGAGTGCCTGGGACTATAAGACTTTAGCTCAAGAGGCTGGAGCTGCCTCTAGTCCCCAGGACAGAGAGTTCTGAGGCTTAAGGCTGTTCTATCTGCCCTTGCCACTCAAGGGTTGGGAATAGTCAACTCCGAGGAAGCTGCCTTTTGCCTACCTGTGAATTTCCCTATTTCAGAAAGAGCAGAAAAAACACCCCTGACTTCTTGGCTATTACAAATGTAGACTTAGTGTAAGGATACCGTAGAAAATGAGCAAGTTAATGCTAAGGAGAGAAAGGACAACAGGTAATGGGCAAAGAACAGGAGACTCCAGGGCACAAGAGAGTCCCTGGACTTGGAAAGGAGAGATGAGTGGGGACTTGTGGAGACTTTAGTCACATGTTTGAATGTTATGGCTGACACTGGTATCTCAATTCCTAAGCTGAGATCCATTTTTTATATATTTGATAATTTATAAATTAGATAGTCAATATTAAAATTATAGAGGGAACCTACAGATATTTTTTAGGTCTTTTATTCATAGCCATCTTAAAGGCAGAATAGCTGACTGTTCAGAGACATTTGGTTTTGACTTCTCCTTTTGCCAACCTCAGGAAGTCTCAGATTGAGAACTGCATAAAAGTCACAAAGTGGGGTTGTGTGTGCCATCAAATCCCTGAGACCTTGAACAATGACCCTTAGAATTTTCATTTCATCAAAATGAAAAACAATTTCTCATTTTTACTTAACTCAATCTTAAATTCTTCTTACTTCAACATTCAGAAGTTAAGATGAAGACACTATTATCTATTAAAAAGAGAACAAAAACAAAAAGCTCTTTATTGAAAGAAAAATGTCTCAGGGCTTAAGAACCCCAAATGCTCACCCAGAAGCCTCTTATTTGATTACCAGTGCAACAGGGAATCCACTCCTCACAACCCAGAGGATCCCACACCCTCCTGTCTTCAGTGAACACTGATTATAGTTGATACACACAGACATACGTTCAGGCAAAACACTCATATCTATAAAAATAAATAAATAAATAAAGGATGAGCAAATTTGCTTCTAAAATACCATATAATTAATAAAAAGCTTTGAAGTGAGGATTCATATATTCCCCATGTCTGATGCTCTTCTACATGAATGAATGGCTTGTGAACTAGCATAGTGAAATTGAACTAGGTTTTTGGAACAAGTTTACTAGAGTTTCTGTAGATGACCAGAATGATAATTGCTTAAAACACAATATACTACTAATCCTTATATCATTCTCTAGTGGGGGTAGTATTATTCTCATTTAAAGAAATGTATAAAAGAAAACCGAAGCCAAGATTTATTTAGTTCAAACAACAGGATGAAGTGAACTTGGATTGAGAGGGCATGCTCTGTCTGGCATGTAATGAATGGATTTATGCATTGGAGCAAGAAAATTTTGAAGTAGTGAGTATGTATTTTCCTAATTCTCTCCAGAACTATCTGCAGGATAAAGGCTCTGTAAGATTAGTATTTCATTTGATTTACATTTGCAGGAGGCCATTAGATTTTGCTCCGTGCATTATATACTAGATATACAGGAGGTAGGCCAGATCACAGGTATGATTTATCTCAGAAAAGTAAACCATATTTTATGTATTTAAATACTGTGTTATGTCATTTTGACAATAAATTTTGTAATTTATTTAGAAAGCATAGCTGTTAATGATTATTTGCTACTATCAAGTGCTAATTTCAAATATTTAAATGAAAACTTTTAACTGACTTTTCCACCCAAAATGTTGTGGAAAAAATTCTCTGTGAGTACTGGGGTTAGGAAGGCAAGCATCTCCAGAGTCCTGATTTGGAACTTGACAATGAAAGACTCATGGGCTGGGCACCTTCCTGATCATCCTGTGGCCTTCCTGTGACCCGGCCAGAAGCACTCTATTAATCTACTTTATCATGGAGATAAAGAGTAGAGGCCCTCAGCCTTCCACCAGGCACATCTGCTCCTGTTTTTGCCTTGACACATCTGCTCTATACAGCACATCTATTCTTTGGTAAACACAAAAATCTCTGGGTTAGAAAAGTGATCATTTCTATCTTTTCGCTTCCATATAAGTTTTTAAAAACAAATACTCACATTTTATCTACTTCTGAACACATACAATATTTGCATTTGCATAGAATAATTCAGTACAGCCTGCAGTACTCTGAGACAGTCCTGTAGCTTGGCTACACTTTATCAGCACAATCAGCTCTTTAAAAACATCTGCTGTCCACCAGTGAGCAACTCTCTTACTGTTTTAAAACAATGCATGAATGATTCTTTCCAGTGCAAAGATCAATGAGGTATTACATGAATGAGTCATGGTGATGGCAGTCTCTTTATCTCTAACGTAGACACATGTGAGGAAGGAGGGGTTTCCTTGGCCTGGTTAATGAGGTGTCTCTCCATGTCCATGCCTTACTCATGCTGAGACCTGTGGTGTAGGAAGCAAGGAAGGCTCATCAGCAATCACCCTCCTCGCAAGTTGCTTTTGGAAATTGCACAGGAAGGAGGTTCTCCGCCACCTTTACTCTCTCTGGTACATAGCTAGTCTTCACTGGGCATAAAACAGGTTATTGTAACAAGTACAAATAAACACACGGAAACCCCACCCAAGTCAACTTATAAGCACTTCTGAATAATTTCATATTAAGTTCAATTCCTTCAATTATTTTCATTATCTTATACACCGATTATATCAAATACTATTTCCTTATGTTTTAAACGTTGTTTTTCTTTCTGTATGTAGTAACAATATTTGTAGGGAGGATGATGTCATCATGAAATACACTTATACTTCCATGATCAGATTTTCACACATAAAAATAAGATGATAATTGAAGTGCTAGTCACTTCTTTGTCAAGCAGTTCATGTATTATTTGAAATTTTATATGAACACAACACCTGAATTAGGATGGTTCTCTTCAGTTTTTGGCTTTGCAATGGCATACAAGTAGTCCACATTCAATCAGATCATAGTTACAGTTCTGCTTATTTATTTGCTTGCTTGTTTGTTTGATTGATTGGTTTTCCTGGGACAGAGTTGAGACAGGGTTTCTCTTTATAGCTCTGGGTGTCCTGGGGCTCACTCTGTAAGCCAGATTGGCCTCAAACTCAGATCTCTCTGACTCAGCCTCTGCAGTGCTGGAATTAAAGGTGTGTGTGTCACCACCGCCCAGTCCAGTTCTGCATTTTAATCTCTTCCTAGGTCAGTGATATGTGGTCACATCACTGCCCTCTGACTGCAGAGCAGTGGTAGCTCCTTCTCAGCCATGCAGTCACAAATGCTCTCTGCGGACTGTGTTGCTGAACAGTCATGCTCTTCAAGTCCAGAATATTAAACACCTTTTCAACTTATGGTGGTTTCAATTCATTGTGGATTTATTGGAATTTATGCATATTCACATCTATGAATATCTACACATATAGACATACATACATATATGTATATATGTAATAAATTTTTATATACTATGAAATGACCACAAAGTGGCCTTTGACTGTTTTCGTCAGCAATAATTAATAACATCTTGACCATAGCCAACGGACTCTTTTATACATACACACACTTATCACAAAACATCGAATATTTACACATTTTCTCTATAGCAAGGCAGGCTCAGAAATGAAAATTGTTTAAGGTTTGTTGGGCTGTAACATTTTGATAAATGGAGATAAATGAATAAAACTGTTCAGCTTTTTTAAAAGCTCTAGCAAAAACATACATGTCTCTAAAGAATGAGCTCTTACAGCTGACTGTCTCCCACACCATTCCCTGGGAAGGTCTGCAGATACATTGGGAGATGAGGGTGTTTTATGGCTGTGGGGGATTTGAATCCCTTGAAAGTACTACTTGAGGGACAGCAAAGCAAAACTCGGCAAATAAAAGGGAGTGAGACCATGGGGTGTTCAGAAGCTTCCCAGAATCAACCTAGGTCAGCTTATCTGTCGAGGCTGCACAGAAACTGTCCTCAAATCTGTCAGCTGACTTTGTCCAAGATGTCATTATGAACAGCAAACACTTCTTTTCAGATGTTCCCATGACCAAAGAACAGTAAAATACCAGAGATGTGGTGTGAGAGGAGAGGCTGTTACGGGAAGCAGAGTGTCAGGGAGTCATAAGGGAAAGGAAGAACGACTCTGAATGACTCCTAAGTGCAGACAGTGTTGAGTCTGTGTTCTACAGCCTGCTCTGTGGAGGGTCGGACCTCTGTGGCGAAAACAGTAGAAGGAGACAGCCAGGCAAAAGCCTACCTGCATCCATTGTACCTTACACCATCATCAAGACAGCCAGCATCCACATTTTCACAGCTGTGGTTCCTCAGTTCTGGGATGGTCTTCTAAAGAGAGAAGTGGGCATGCTGATTAGACAGACTGACTGGATGAGAAGCCTGAAGTTTCCCAGTGACAAAGACAGGAGTCAGCAGAGGAACTGCAGTGCAGGTGGCCAGTATGAATGAACCATTTCCTCGGTAAAGTTTCCCACATCCATACATGTCCTATTCTGGATTGATGATTTCATATTCTCTCTCACCTTGTGTGTGTGTGCACATGAATGTGCTCATGGACGTTCACATGTAGGTGTACATGTGTAGATGTGTGCGAAGCCTAAAGTTAGTGATTATTGTCCTCTTTACTTATACCACTTATAGGATCTCTTGCTGAGTCAGAACTCACCACTTCTGGCTGGTCTAGTTGTATCCCCACCCTGTCCTACCAAGTGCTGGCATTACAGGCCGACACCACACCTTTCCCACATTTACACAGCTTCTCAGTACCTGAACTACAGTGCTCACAATTGACAGCAAGGGCATTAGCCATAGAGCCATCTCTTGGCCCACAATCTCATTGCTAATGAGAATCAAGTGCTTCCCAAACTAGTATTAGAACTTATTCCTTTTTATTTTGTATTTTACTGAGGTATATTTAGTAATGACCAAATCTTAAGTATATACTCAGTTCAATTGATTACAATGTTCTGTTTCTGCATAAAACATGTGCATTGAGTAGAGACTTAATATAATCTAAATGCACCAGTGTGTGCTCTATGAGTCAGAGGTCTGGCTCTCCCACTGCTGGAAAGGAAGATGTCACCACTGCATCCTAATTTGAATCTCAAGGCCTTGCAAGTTCAGTCAGATTCTTGGAAGAATTCTGGGGACTCTTCCTCCCACTGAATTCCCCTCACCTTTGAAATCAACTTTGCCACATTGTCAATCAGAGTGAAGGTATATGTTCTCAGGATGCAAGGGACTGGATAAGAATCTTGGGGCTATTGGACATCTTTGTCCATCACTTCTGCACAAAGTCTGTGAGTAGAAGAGCTGCTTCTGGGCCATAATACTGTCTTTTTAAGCATCCATTACACATTTAGGATATGAGTCATTTTTTTCAGAATTTAGCACTGTTGTTCCTCCAATCTGTGTCTGGCCCTTCAAAATGTCTCACATACATCATTGATGAATAAAACCTTTTAGTGTTGATAACATCTAAACTTCATTCTTTTCTTAAGTGCATTAAACCTGATATAGTAGTTTGAGTTATTAAAACCCTTTGATTTTAACCAAAGGCATGAAGATTTTGTTCCTAAGGAACATTAGAACTTTGGTTTTCACATGTGTCTCTCGGCCATCTTAAATTTTATTTATCTCTGTATGCACTTTGTCATATAACTCCCCATTTTATTTTATTGTTTTGTTGATGAAATGTGAGACTTTGCACACACTAAGCAAATGTACCATTAAGCCCCTCCCCTTACTATTGCAGTCATTGTATGGCTGGTTAAAGGTAAGGATCTAGTCTTGTTGGTTTACTAGTTCATACTTTTAAAAACTAATTATTAATTATGCTGTTTTTATTTCTCTCTCTTCTCTCTCTTCCTCTCTTTTTTCCTTCTTTCTTTCTTTCTTT
>LOJH01010398.1:16878-37226 GCA_001685095.1 Ellobius talpinus
CACACACACACACACACAAGCACGTGTACAACATATATGAGAACATTCATACATACCTGCAAATAGACTAAAAATACAAAAAATAAAAAGGAAAGAAAAACTGTGAGATGAAATAAACCTTTCTCTTCATAAGTTGTTTCTGTCACATGTTTTGTTGAGACAATGAGAAAGGGAATTAAAACAGAAAGATGGCAGTGAAGAGCTGGGCCATAGCACTTGAGTCTTTGCAAATGGCTTGCAGGAGGAATGTAGAATGTTCACAGCTGTGGGTTGGGGAAGCCTAAAGAGTGAAAGTAGAGTTAACCAGACCACCCTTGTGGAGGCTGGAAGATCAAGATGCCAGGACAAATGTGGAGTGGAGGCCCAGCTCGTGAGATTTCAAAGGGGAACAAGGATTCTGTTGACAAGAGGGATACCGGCTTCAGGTTAGTCTGACAAAGAATCAGACTGGATTTTGCCCAGGTACTGATGACTTAATGGAGGCTGATTAGAAAGGAATGGACTAATTTGCTTGGTGGAGGAGTTTTGAAGATAGGTGAGCATTCAGATTGCTGCCACTCACTCTTCCCACTCAGGTCAGCAAGAGAGAAGAGATGTGACCAGAGTGAGTGTTGAGAGGAAGTGGGTAAAAACAAATTTACAGTTGCTGGACAAGGAGGGTGCAGAGAGAGCAGCTGCAATTGTTAAAGAGATTAGAGCTATCAAAGAGATGCCTTGAACTCTTCGCTGGGACCACAGGAAAGACACCCTGGCGACTAAACCTCAAATATTTATGGCTCCATCTGGTGAAAAGGCTAACTCGTTTGAAAACAGAGAGAGGAAAGTGGCAGGGCCATGCAAGGTATTATGCCCTCCAAAATGGTGGCTAGGGAATGTTTTCAAAGGTCAGCATTCAGAAGTTGATACAACCCTGTCCCAGGGTGTTCAGGTCTGACAGAAACGCATTTGATTGGACAGCAGAACTTAGCCATTCCATTCACATGTTGCTGGCTTTGCAAGTGTGATAGATGCAAGAGCGAAGGGGTCCTGGAGGCTTGCACCTGGTTCCTGTCTGTGCCAGTTCATAGGTGGGGCAGTGTCAGAATCCTTGCAAGGATTCGAGAGCCACTGAACAAAGCTGTAAATGTAAAATCTAAGTGGAAGCAAAGGCACGCCCCCATCTGCATGCCCATCGCGCCTCCCTGCTTCATGTTGGAACTACCAAGTTTTAGGGTTTCAACATGATTATGATCCTGCAACCCCAGAAGCCCACTGGCAGTCAGGTAAACACCTAGCCAGCCCAGGGCCCTGAAACCAGATGTCGTTAAATCATGCTTTGTATAGTCTTTTCGTGGCTGTGGATGGCTCTGTACGCATGCCCAAGCTGTCTCTTTTAAGTAATCTCTGCCCACTCACAGTCTCTCTTTTCTGCTGTTCCTGTGAAGGGGCCGGCAAGACTTTGCTTCTTCTTCTTCTCTTTACTCTCTCTCTCTCTCTCTCTCTCTCTCCTTTGCTCTCTCCCTTCGTTTTTCTAGTCCCTTCCCTTTTCCTACTCCTTTCCCCAGTAAAATTCCTCAGTTAAGCTCTGCCTGCCTGTTTATCCCTTTTTCCACTCCCCTCTCAGTCAACCACACTTCCTCCCCCTTACCCCTGCCCTTTCATGATAAACTCCCACATAGTTTTGTTGAGCTCTGTGGTTCATTCCTCACCCTGCAGCTCCAGCCTGCCAGCAACACCAAGACCATAGAACATGTTGAAGAAAGCTACAGCCATAAACTGGAACTAGCCCATGAGAATAACTATGTGTGTTGCAGTCAAGCTGAAGGACTGCTATCCAAGTTCATTGGCTCCCAGATGATTATATCATGAGGACAAGATGTCTGATGTGCATCTGCAGGAGCTTACATCCTGCAGGGTTTCAGACTTGCTTTGCTCAGATCATTGTTTTCTATGCCCTCATTCTGAATGGCCATGTTTACTCTGTGCCATTTTATGTTGCAAGTATGAAATTTGCTTCTGATGTTATGCAGTTTCAGTTAAAGAGTTGCCCAAGCCTCGTGACGATTCAGCACTTAAAGTTCTGAAGGGGTTGAAACTGCTAAAGTGTTGGGTTACTTTGGCACTCGGACTGGACTTGGTATACATTACAAGATGGCTATGAGACTATGCGTACAAAAGATTGTCTTCAAATTGATATTCCAGTGATAAGTTGGCAACAGCAGGATTCTGATGATTATATATTGATTGCCTACTTGGTAAGATATCAAATTTTCTAAGAGGCAATCTCTGGACATGTCAGTGAGAAACTTTCTAGATCAAATTACCCTAGGTGTGAAGACCCATACCAAATGTGGGCAGTGTCATCTTACAGGCTGGCTTCCATGACTGTATTAGTAGGGAAAAGTAAGCTAAGCACTAGTCTGTGTTTCTCAGGTCTCCTTGATTTTGGATGCAATGTAACCAGCCATCCCAAACTCCTACAGCTATGACTTTTCTGCTTCCATGACTATACTCTGGAACTGTGAGTCAAAATAGAGCCTTTCTTCTTTAAGTGGATTTTGACAGGTATCTTGTTATAGCAATGAGGAAACTAATATAAGTCCTTTCAATATTAATATTTTTGGACAAAGACAAATTATTAAAACATAGAAGAATTTTTTTATTTGTTTCTTTGTTTACTAATTGAGATCACAGAGCAGGAATGGTTCAGATCTGTCATATAAAATATTTTTTGTTTGTTTTTTGGTTTAGGTTTTTGTTATTGTTATTGTTTTGGGGGAAGTGGGTGTCACTGAGGAGCTCTGGTTATCTTGGAACTCACTATGTAAGCCTGGCTGAACTCACAGAGATCCAGCTGCCTTTGCCTTCCAGGTGCTGGGAATAATGATGTATACCCCATGCCCAGCTATGCAAATTGATACTTTTCAGTTAAAAGAAATACAGAAATTTTTGAATTTCACTTGTGTTTTTAATGGCCATATAGTACTTATGGTTGACTTTCTGGAAGCTTTGGAAATCTCTCCTATTCAAAGATACTTTTTTATTCAAACTGGTATTTATTTCATTTGCTAAACATCTGCCACATCTAGACTATCTCATATCTTTGTTTAGGTATCTAGAAGAAGTGATTAAAAACATGTTAACTCTTTTGCACATATACTGCCAGAATGTACTGCTAAGTCAGCAGAGCCCTGGTCAAACCTGAGTCCTCATTCAGAACCCAGATGTGATCACCATCTGTATTCTCAATTACATAAACAAAACACAAAGAACAAAATGTTCTTCTTAGTTTTAGGATTTTGTCCTTTCGTAAGAGACACTTGGTGGCCGAATGATTCCTTTACTTTTAGATTTAAAACTTTGTAGCTAATATTTCTTTAACCATCCTAGGATACATGAAGCAAATAGTAACAGACGAAAGAAAACTAAAATTTGTAAAAGATGGCTTTGAAAAATAAAGAATTTAAAGAGAACAAAAAGGAAGAAAGCACCAGAGAATCCAAACTACTAGGTCTTTGAAATGCTGTAGTTTAAATTCAGTCTCACAAAGGGGCCTATGAAATATTTATACTTTAATGTCTCCAAAGTAGTTTAACGTGATTTGCCAAGTCACAGTTGGAGCAGAATATCCTGTCCAGGGTCAGGCAATGTGCTGTACTCAGCAGGTCAGGCCCAGTTTGCACAGCCGATATGTATCCTACAGACTGAGAGAAAACAAGTCAGTTTAGGGCCTCAGTAAACCCATAGCCAGAGAACTCACTCAGAAATATTAAAGAATGTTCTCTTCATAGCTCTGCATACATCATTAATTTACTCCAGAGTGAAAGAGACCATATTTTCATATGCTGCATAATCTCATAATGATAAGGTATTCATCAACAGTCTCCAAGGAACATTTATAATTGAAGCTACAAAGCGATTTTAGGAGATTACATGCCATTAATATATAGAGATGAGAAGTTTGCTAAAATGGGGGCATGATGGAGTTAATGAATCCTAATTGATTTATCTATAATTCAGAATAACAGTGTGATAACTTTCTCATGAGCACAGGCGGCTGAAGCATTCATTTCCTTTCAAGTTATATTGTGACAATGTTTATCAGCATACACAACTTCAGGGCTAGCATCTGTTTTTCTCCTCCACTTAATCTAATCAAAGGTGTAAACCTTGGGTCTGTTCCAGAGCAAACTTCCTAGTTCTAAGGTCACAGCCTGTACTGTGGAGTTGCTGGTCTTCTGGATGTCATATGACAGATAGACCTGGAACAGAGATGAAAGGATGTTCAGGCCACGAGTCTGGAGAATGACAGTTTTCTTTGTGATGAACCCCAGCACCACAGCTTGTTAAATAAGCCTGTGACAATGATGAAAGACAAAGCCATCAGTCTGCTTCAGACTATGGCCTATCTGCCCATGACAAACCAAGCTATCTCTTCTCGCACATGCTGACATCTCATAAAACATTCCCATAACTAGTAGCCAGAAATAGTGTCCAAGGACAACCCTATGAGAGTGTAATAGCCGGCTGCTTATCTTTGAGCAAATGAATGAAATGAAACCTGGAGTGCACAATGTAGTGCTCTTAGTCTCACAGATAATTCAAATAATTAGAAACCATCCTAAGAGCTATCTCTTTGCCAGTGCCTACAATGTGCTGAGCTAGGAATATTCATGGAATATATATTACCTCAGATAATGCCCTTAACACATAAATTACCTTACTATAGCTAGATATACTGTTTCCCTAGTGCAATGCCATTGATATACATTTTAAAGCTAAAAAAAATCAGATCCCTGAAATATTTTCCTCAGGTGACTCTATGTATGAATTGAAGTTTGGGATCTGAGATTCCTGATTTATCATTTTTACACTGTCAGTAACTAGCAAAGACAACGAGAAACCTAATAAAATGGATAGTCTGGACATGAGAGTCTAGAGTTTTTGAGAACCTATTTTGAGGCTGCACCTGCTTTGGATTTATTGGTGATTTAAACCTGAGGTTGAAATTGTTACTTCTAGTTATCTCCATGGTAGAGTGTGACATCCTCCCAGATGTCCACCTCCTTGTGGTTGTTGTCCTGGAGAAGCAGATGTTTTTTCTACACATAGCACTTCTCTTTCACTAAGACAGAACTCCTTTTTTCTCTGTTTCACTTTATCTTCCTATTGTTTGTTTTCAAGACAAAGCCCCACTAAGCTCAAACCCAGGACTGTCTTCATGTTCCAACCCTCCCAGTGCTGGCTTCACAGTCAGGAGCCTGCACATCTGGCCTGATTCCTTTTTTTTATGTCTCCCATTCCCCTGCTGCCTCTCTAACTCTTACTTCCATAAATACCCATTCTCTGTTTCAGACTCTTGCATCTCTGACTGTGTTTCAGCTTTGCTCTTTCCCCGTGAATCATTTTATCTACATCATGCCAGTTCTGAAGCCGGGGTCCATTTAAATTCTGTTCACATAGTTCCACAGCTGTTTGGCAGCTAAACACCTGCTCGCCCAGCTTCCCCTCAAATTCCTTAAAGATAGAAATCTGTCACTGCTTCTCCCATGGTATGGACAACTGGAAAAGGCTCAGTGAAGGTCAGGCAGTTGAGGTGTTTTCTCTGGGAATGCTTTCAGAATTCAAAGACGAGATTACTGATGCATAGACATTACAGCTGGGGAGAATTGTTTGCTGCTTCCCTCTCATGGAGACTTACTTAGTACCTTCCAGTGCTAGTAAAGCTGGTCCTTAAGGGACAGATCATAAGGTCAGTTCCAGTTCGGATCTTTTCAGCCTTAAGTCAGAATGACATGGCGCCTTCCTCAACAGGGGCTTACCTTTAGCGTCTGAGAGCCAACAAAGAACAGTAACAGTAGTCTACATTGTTTGGGAAGTTTCTTGGATTCCCCCACCAAAAAAAAAAAGAAAAAGAAAGAAAGCGCATTTTCCTATATCTAGCATGGCTTGACCCTAAAATCCAGACTATGGAGACGTGGGAATGGAGAAATGACAGACAACAATGAAGTGACTGGCAGACATATTAAGAGCTGGGCTGGACTGGGCTGGATTGGGTTTACTCGGATAGAGGACACTTGATATCCAGATATTCAGTGAATTTAACTATGCATAGCACAATAACGAGGAGGTAGCCAGTGTCAGTGGGACATCTCTGCTATGTAGCAGCCAAACATCTTGGAGGAAGAAACTGTGTTAGATGTTTGCTGCACACATTGATAAAAGTATCCTCGGACTTGGAGGAAGGGTTTACCATTTCCCTGTGCCTGACCCGAGGAAGGCTTCACTATTTCCATGAGTCTGCCTATATTAGACAATACACCTCCATTCAGGTCTTTACCTGCTCTCCACAAGGATTCTCATACCTGAAACTGAGATAACTTCATTTGAGCTATATTTAAATGTGCATATTTAAAACATATTACAACTTCCAATGCAATTATAGTTAATTTTTTTTTAAATATCAGGAAAAAGCAAAGAAAGGTAGATGAGCATGAGCAAGAAGACACAAGCCAATAAGCAGAATCCCCCATGGCCTCTGATTCAGTTGCCCCTTCCAGGTCCCTTCTTTAACTTCCCTTCATGAGGGACTGGAACCTGCACGTTGAAATGCACCTATTCCCCACCAAATTGCTGTCAGTCATTGTGTTTGTCAGAACAACAGGAAGCAAACTAGAGCACCTCTAATGTGAGAGAGCAGCAATACATGCCACACCCATGTTACAAATAAGCTTCTCTGGAGCAATAGAACCTAACTTAATTTTTTTAAGTTACTGTTCTACTTTATTACAATTAGAAAAAAGTGTTAGAGAATAGCAAAATTACATTGCTATTTTGGTTTTGATAGTTACCTTAATTTTAAATGCAAATAACAGGCTTTGGTAGAATTTGCAGATTTATTAGAATGAAGATTAGTAGTGACAGAAACACAGATTCAGTTTTAATTATAAAATAACAGTATTGTTTTTTTGCTGGAATTAAACTAATGAATTCTCAACTCTGGTTTCACGCTTGAATGCACTGATATAAGTGTGTGTGTGTGCACGTGTGTGTGTGTGCATGTGAGCGTGTGAGTGTATGTATGGATATATGTATATTGAGAGATGAGATACAGATATATAGATAGATATAAATAGATGATATAGATAGACTGTATATATATTTACATATATACAACTGCTATTGTACTACCTCTACAAATTATTGCTTTTTAAAAATTTAGTTATTTTACTTTACATGTAGGGTATTTGCTTGCATGTGTAAAGTGCCCCACTTGCATACAGTGCTCATGTAGGACAGCATAGTGTTTTGGACTTCCTCCTAGACCCGCAGTTACAAAGTGTCAGGTGGGACTGGGAACCCAACCCAGGTCATCTGCAAATTCAAGCAGAACAGATGATATCTGCTCATTTAAAAACTATCTTCAAGGGATTATGTTACACATCAACAGGACAGGCCACTGGTTTAGCCTCTGATTACACCTGGAATGAATTCTGTAGCATTCCTTGCTAGGTGTCACGTGGCCAATTCATTTTTCATGCTTTTGGCAACTAAAAGATGTCAGCGTTCCAGTGACTTTCATGAACAGAAAGGCATGGGATCACTTGTGAAATTCATTGTTTACAATCAGAAAAGCCCATTTTGCTTCCTATCATAATACACAATCTGGAAGATTAGAAAATCAATTTTCTCCTACGTTACAAGCTGTTAATCTCATACCACATACAACATTACAGTTGTGTCCTTCTAACTGTATCCTTGGACCTCTTGGGTGAAAATAATTCAGGAGACGATGGCTGAGCTGAAACAGGGAAAATAATCAACAAGAAATAGCAGAAAAGAATAACAAAAGATTAAATCTTTTAGAAACTGAATATCATAAATTATTTGGGAAATTTGATCATAAATTTTGCTCTATTTTGTGTTCCCAACTTCAAATAACAGACAATATGTAAATTAGATTGCCTGTATGTATATGAGTGTGTTGTTTTTCTTTCAAGGAGTCTATTGGGTTTGGTAGAAAATGTCTAAACTCACTATCTGATGAATCAACTGATACAAATAGGACGTTATCATATGGACTATGTTGGTAGAATGGGGGTTTGGAAAGAGACAGCAGGCAGAATTAGTGGAACCTGCCAAAAGCAAATATATTTATTGAACTATATATGGTCAGTTACAGCCAATCATTTACTTTAATATACATATATATTATGTGTGTGTGTACACATGTGTAACAGTGTACATGCATGCAGAGGTCAGAGAACAACCTCAAATATGGATCCTCACCTTTCATGTTATTGTCAGAGTCTCCTGTTTTGTCTTTGTGTACATCAAGTAGCTATCCCATGAGCTTGTTTTCCCAGTCATTCTGCCATTAGGATCCTGGATTAGAGATATCCGGTTTACAAAGGCTATGAAGATTCAAGCTCAGTTCCTTGTGCGTGCATGTCAAATCCTTTTGCCACTGCGATATTTCTTCAGCCCCTGGTCCAATTCAAAGAGTGAAAAGTCAACAGAGGATAAAGATTGAAGCAAGAACTATCAGTGCCTGTGGGGAACTGTGAGAGCAAGAAATTATTTGTGGCAACTCAACTTGACTTCATACAATAGGGGAACACGGTAACAAGAAAAACATACAGATAAGGAAACAACTTTTGAAATAACTGAAGAATCCTAAATTCCAGAATTGGAAATTCTATAGAGTAGCTTTGGAATTCTTCTAGACTAAAAACCATATTAATAATTATAGTCTATTGTATAAAATTGTTCTGAATATCCTGGGATTTTTGTTTTACCATATGAAGTTGTTCTTTAGAGGTCTGAGAAGATTTGTGTTGGGATTTTGATGGGAATTGCATTGAATCTGTAGATTGCTTTTGGTAGGATTGTCATTTTCCTATGTTAATTCTACCTGTCCAAGAGTATGGGAAATCTTTGCATTTTCTGATATCTTCTTCAATTTCTTCTTCAGACTTAAAGTTCTTGTCATATAGGTCTTTAACTTGTTTGGTTAGAGTTACCACAAGATATTTTATGCTATTTGTGGCTACTATAAAGGGTGATGTCTCTCTGAATTTTTCTCAGTCTATTTATCATTTGTATATAGGAGGGATAATGATATTTTTGAGTTAATCTTGTATCCTGCCACATTACTGAAGGTGTTTATAAGATGCAGTAGTTTGATGGTAGAGATTTTAGAGTCATTTATGTATACTATTATATTATCTCCAAATAGTGAAAGTTTGACTTTGTCCCTTCTAATTTGTAACCAGGATACCTTGCTCAGGCTTGATACAGGGGGATGGGATCAGTTCTGCCTCAACTTGCTATGCAAGACTTTAATGACTTCCCAAAGGAGTGGATGGGAATGTGGGAAGGGTGGAGGAGGGAGGCAGGAGAAGTGGAGGGAAGGGTAACTGGGTAAGTATGTAAAATGAAAAGAAATTTAAATAAAAACTACTGTCTAAATGTAAGTATAGTTGCATTAGTTTAGCCTGTGGCTATTTGTAGTCTGTAGGAATATAGGACCAAGACAACCCAAGCCTATATAACTGAAGATGTTGAAATGTTATCTTCATTTCACAAGGCTATGACAAGTGAACAATTTCAATACTATTTATAAAAATACTCCATAGTAGCATAGATTATTTGTACAAGAAGTCCTTCAGTCATGGCTGGCTTTAATAGATCACATATAATAATGCTCACTTCTGAGTCTCAAGGAGGCATAGTCACCTCAGTTTGAAGGGAAACCTTGTGACTAGATATATGAACTTGATAACATGCCAGAGAAGAGGCATTCTAGAACACTGGAGGCAGGATTGAGGACTTTTTCACCTAAGAGCTTATTTGGTAGCAGTGAAATTTTATCCCAAGGATATACAGAGTTAAGCACTTGGACACCTATTCTGTGATAAGGGCTGGAATGGTTAGTCACGATTATCTACATGACAGGATTGCAAATTCCACAAGAGATTAGTAAATCCCAGATCTAAGTGTGCTTGAGAGCCTTTGCAGAAAGTATTAAGTAAGGAGAGAAAACTCACCCCAAACTAGAGAAGTTACATCTGATAGGTTTGGGGGCAGAAAAGAAGAAAGGTGGGTGGAGGAAAAGACTAGCCAGCACAGGCATGGTCTCACTCTCCTTCCTTGACACCTTGGTATGAGCAGCCATGCTCTACCCTGCCCTTCCTACCATGATCGACTGAAATCAAGTGCCAAAATAAACCCTTACCCATTCATGGTTTTTGTTAAGTTGGTAAGTTGATGTTTGCTTGTTTGTTGGCGTGTATAGTTACAACAACAGAAAATGTTGACTAGCACAGAATTTTACTTTAAACTATGAAGATCCATAAAAGATTTACCCAAAGGGCAGTTGTTTGTGTTCAAAAACATTTGAGAAAATTTGTCATGTAGTTCACAGACAATGGACTACAAAGAAGAGACATGGAGGATGGTGAAGACCTGTAATGAAATTGTTAGGAAGAGCATTCATAAAAGAAAAAGGCTGGATGTAGGTCACAGCCACAGAAACAGAAAGGAAAGGTCGGAGAGCCTTCCTAAAGCAAGAACACAGGACAAGTGGCAATTGCTTCTTGTTTACTTCAGTATTTTTACCATTCAACTCTGATCAGAGTCAGGAATGAGTTGATTTGTGAAACATTAGCTCAGTAGAATGGGTGACAATTTACTACTTAAAAGGTCACAGAAGTCAAGCCTGAAAGCTTCTTATTTGGATGAAATTACTCAAGCTATGTTTGAAACAGCGTTTCTCTCATATGCCAGCTTCCAAAATTTAGCCAGTCCCCTCAATTAGGCCTTTTCATCTGTGGAACTTATCCAATATAGCAATGTTCTGTGGCCTTTGATGTCCTTTCCTATCATATCTGACACAGAGAGAACCCTCTGTCTGTGCTGCAGACAGAAAATAACATTAAACTCTACAGCAATGCAGGTTCATTACCATTTAAAAGGATTTTTAAAACACAGAGGTTATGAATTTGACCATATAAAAGCTCTTCTTCTCTTGTTGGCACTTAAGGTGATGGCACACAGACAAATCAGTTTTGAGGGGACAGAAACAGTCACAACAACAACAAAAGAATCCAGAAGTTCTGAAATTTTATAAAAGTCTAAAAGGAAAGCAATCACATTTCGTATCTTGACTTTTAGTACAAGTAAAGAGACTACAGTTGAATGATCGAATAATTGTGACTTAAAGTGTGTCAAATTTGAATAAAGCAACCTCAAGCATTTCTTGAGGCTCTAGTGTCACATGAGATAATCAGGCATTTTATCTTTGTCGTTTCCATTTCTCCTGCTTGAGAAACCTTGGCAGGTACACAAGTGGATGCAAATAACTTGCTTGAACTTTATAATATACTCTATGATTTCTTCAAAGTAGAGCATTCTCGGATTATACAGGAACCTCTAGCACATCGTGAGACGATAATGCTTCACAGAAGATGACATGTTAAATTTGGAAAAGTCTTTGAAAATTATATAGCCAACCTCCCACTCAGCATAGAAATACCTTCTTGATAAGGATATCCCTGACAGAAATTATCACCCAGTCTGAATGTTCTGCAAGTATTTTATAACTCCACTACAATTTTTCTTCTATATTCTTATCAAAGGCAGGTTTTTTAAAAAAAATCTTGAATGAAGCCAAAACAAATGTTCGGTAGCACCAGAACCAATCAAAAATACTTCTATTTCTTGTTTTAATATTTGATCTCACCTTCCCACCTTGTTCATAATAATATAAGACCTAAATGATTAAATCTCCTGAAGTCAAATTTTCTAAATAGAGAAGCCCAGGGGCTCCATGAAAGGCATTCATGTCTACCAGGGGAAATCCTATTAACAGGGGCATGACTTGTTCTCTGTGACTCCATAATAGATTCTGGTCATTGCCACTTTACTTTCAAAGTGGTTACAAATGAGCTGCTCAATAATTTATTCTGAAATAGTTCCATGGCTCACTGTTAAATTCTCCATAATGTACGCTCAGGATATAATTTATTGATTCATTCAGTTTGAAAAATACTAATGAAGTACCTTTGTATATCATGCATTTCTCTTTGTTTTCAAGCTGGATTGTTCCACATATTCTCTATATGACAGGAGAAAATGTAAAACAGTACTGTTATTCTAATCGTAGGGAATGGGAAATAGAGGAACTTTGGAAGCATATATATCTTAGATAGGGCTTCTGTTGTACTAAACCAACATAACCAAGAGCAACTTGGGAAAGAAAGTATTTCTTTCCTCTTAGGTCTCACTCAATCACTGAGAAGAGTCAAGGCAAGAATTCAACATGGAAGCCTGGAGGCAAGAACTGATGCAGAGACCACTGAAGAATGCTCCTTACTGGCTCGCTACACATGGCTCATTCAACATGCTTTCCTATAGCATCAAAGACCACCTACCCAGAGACATCACCAATAGTGGGTGGGGCCCTTCCACATCAACCATTAATCAAGAATATGCCCTGTAGACTTTCCTATACAGGCTGATCTCCTCTCCTGGAAACATTCTAAACTAAGATCCCCTCACCTATGCCTAGGCTTATGTCAAGATGACAAAAACAAGTCAGCACTACACTCTAAGAACAATAACTGAGACTATGTTTTCTAGAAGATTTCAGGTCTCTGTTGAAATATGATCTATAAATATAAGTTAGATTTAAAAAAAATGAATAATCACTCTTATGAAGTTACCGTGCTTTGCAATTCTAGAGATATACTTTTAGTCCCATAAGTAGAATCAAATGAGAGAAGAATGTTAGACTAAGGTCAGGAGAGGTTTAAAGAGGTTGTGATGGTGTGAATGAGAGCACCTGCACAGGATCCTATATTTGCATGCTCAGTCCCCAGTCCATGGAACTGTTTGGGAAGGATTAGGACATATGGTTGTTGGAATAATTATGACCTTTATGGAGGTGATATGTCACAGCGGGGTGCAAAGTAAGGATTCAATGTCTCTCCTTCTCTGCCTGCTGCCTGCAGATCAGGATATAAAGCTCTCAGTTCTGCTTCAACACCATGCCTGTCTGCTTTCCACCATGATAATCATGGGCTAACCTTAAAACTGTAAGCACTTTCCCAGTTAAATGCTCTCTTTTATAAGAGTTGCCTTGTCCATGGCATTTCATCACAGAAATAGAATAGAAATGAAGATGCAGACTATTGTGAGAAGGGAGACAAAAGAAGACAGAGTTCAGTGGAGTTCTAACAATCAAGGGTATATTTTTCTGGTTTGTACTTCTGTTTTTCAATCACTATGAGTAGGTGAGATTGTGTGGGTATATGTACCAATAAGAAAGTCAGAACAAAAGCTGGAAAAGGACACTGATTGTCAAAGAAAAATCCATTTTCTGAGCATATGAGAGACAATGTTTTGTGACAAATGCCATTATGAACTCAAACAAGGTGAGACTATGAAGCCTTTATTGTAAGAAACTGAAATGCATTCTTGCATATCTTGATAGGGAAAATATCAGTGGATGAATAATAAAGCCAAGATGTTTTATTTGAATGAGTGAACACTGTGATGAAAGAAAAAAAGACTAATCCCAGACAAACCATGGACCACTGTAGTGTAGCTGGGGGTAAATCTCATAGGCAAACATTTAAGATATAGACATATTAGATATCAGAAAACAAGTATCGAAAATAAGAAAACTTTTATGACTGAATATCAGGAAATCACAAAACTGACTAAATGCAAGAATTTGTCAGATATTTGATACAAGTTCCACATTCCTTTTACTCATTTTTATTTTTTATTATTTTGTTTGTGTAAGAATTTTATGTGAATGCGTGTTTGTACACCACTTTTGGGTTGTGGTGCCTAGAGAGGCCAAATGATAGAATCATATCCCTAGGAATTGGAATTACTGATGGTTGTGAGTTAATATGTGGGTGCCAGGAATTGAACCCAAGTCCTTTGGAAGAGAAGCCAGTCCTCTTAACTGTTGAACCATCTGTCCAGTCTGCACATTCATTTTATATAAAACAAAAAGGAAAATAAAGCAGGAAAAGCTATACATTTACCTACCAGAAACCAATCTCTTCTGCTCCTATTAGAACAATGTACCTTAAACATGTAAAAGATTGAAGTTCTTGCAGTAAGGAGGCTTGGAGGCTTGATCATGACTTTCCAAATTGTTGGAAATGTTAAGGCTAAATTTTAAGAATTTTGTAAGAATTATCTAGTTACACTGAGAACTCATTTACAGGTGATAATGATGAATTTATGATTTGTGAAATTTTATTCAATTCATTTACAATTCATTCAGTAGATTGCTGATATGAGAAAGGAGGAAATGATTGATAATAATGTCCAAGAGGTACTGGGTGAAGCAAAGTAAATATGATAATTATTGAAATTAAAATTAAAACATTGGGAGGATGGGACTTAAAATGTTTATCTTTGTGGAGGTAAATATCTGCCAGGGTGAATAGAGAGTAAAAATGGAAAAGATATCCAGGCATGAATGCCTCCAGTGAGAGAGGCATGTGTACTGAATAGGGTTATGTGAGACACTCATAAGGAAGGCCTGGGGCTGGAATAGCCTGATTATTTACCCTCCAAAGCTAAGGTTATTACACAGAAAAAAAGACACCATGTTTCCTAATCATAATTTCAGATCCTACCAAGGAAAGTCCTTGATATATGCAAATGGAGGAAAAAGCAACCTCGCCCAGAGAGGCTTGCAGAAGGGGAGAGGTGGCTGACAATATTTTCCTGTATTTCATAAGCTAGAGTAGTTATGGCTTTAAATTCCTTTGTGACTGCAGAAGATACATAGTTTGAAATGTGGGTGAAGTATATATGATGCCTATAATTATAATTCATAAGCAACCATGAATGCTCAGATGTTCTAGGAACCCCTGCACCATTGCAGAGTAAAGAATATTCATGTTTGCAAAAAAAAATGCAAGTCAGACTAGAAGGGCGAATCCCGTGAAGTGATGTTTTAATTACCAGCAGCTCTCACACAACAGCAGACTCTCTAAGCAGTTCTGAACCTATGCCGTGTATCTTCAAGTTCCTTAGAACAGATTTCTTTCTACTTATTATGTGTTTCCACTTCATAGGCTACATTCATATTGTGAGAAAAGACCCACTTTCATCAAAATTTTACAATGAATGCAACATATAGGGAAAATAAGCAAATGGCTACATCCACAAACTATCATACATTTAAAGCTCTCTTGTATCTTTGGCCGTGAACCAATATATGTGTGATTTCTCCTGATCCTTTGCATTACTCACTCAATAACCCTGGCTTTTGATGGGAATTTAAACCTCCTATGACAATTGTCCTTTCAACCATTTGTAACGAGCCCTTGTAACTAAACTTTACACAATCATCACTTCTTTTGTATTTCTTAAGAAGATTGTTTTTAAATCATCTCCAACTGGCCTGTAACATAAATATCTACTGACAAGAAGCTCCTTTTTGTCTCTACATGTAGGTTACAGCATTCCTGTTTTCCTGTGTGGCCCTAATTGCAACATCTCTTTATTCCCATACTAAGTTACTAATCTTTGGAGTAACACTAAGTGCTGGAAATGGGTAACTTCATTGCTTTGCGAAGAGACTGGAAGCTTAGCAGAATACCAAACATATATTCTCAAAAATTGTCTGGGAAGACAATGCCATTAAAACCCACCCATGATTCTGTAAAAACGGGATAGTACATCTTGTTCTTCAAGTTTCACTAAACAATTGGGCCTCTTGAACTGTAATCACTGTTCTATAATGGAAATTCAATCATCATAGTTCCTAATCACTTGAGTCTAACATCATTTTACAAGCCTCTGTTGCTTCAAAGGGAAGTTATTGAATGTAGAGGAAAATGTTCTTTGAATAGGAACATTTGTAATTCACAGGAAAAATTTTAAAACCAAAGTTGACAAGTTACTCAAATTTAACTAAATTTTTATTCATTCAATTTATAACTTCAATTTTTAAAATTGTCTCTGTTGACAAAAAAAAATGTTGGGAAAGTCCAAAGAGAAATTTCACAAGGTGAAATTATAAAGATCACTTTCCCAGAAGAAATGATGGGAATGAAATGGATAATTATGGGATTGTAAAATATATTATGAAACCTCCGTGATTTCAGCATAAACTTCACTTCAGTATTTGAAGATGACTATTGGGATATAATTCACAAGTCATTTGAAAATGGCTATGGGGACAAGAGTCTCAAGTCTTCACATATGAATAAAACACTACAATTCTCCTGTGATTAAAGGCTGATTGTCAGAGCTTGAAAGAAACCAGAATGCATGCTACATGCTCAGGGGTTGCAAGCAATGTACAAGTTTGAAATTCTACAAGAGTAGAATTTCTCTAGTGAGGCACACCTGGACATCATTTGAGGAATTGTCATCTAAGCAAAGGATATTCAGACATTGCTTTTTATGGCTTAGAAAGAGTATCTGATGATTAAAAGAAAATTGCCAGATTTAGTGGTCTAGTATGATTTAGTTTATTGGTAATTATTTCTTTAATCAATTTCCAGCATAGAAGACATTCTAAATTAAAATCAATTAAATTATTGTTTTATTATGAACTAATAAATCTAATTTTGTAATTGTTGGGAATATTTCCAAAATACAGATTAGGTACTAGAAAGACAGCTAAATTATTTTAACTGTATATTAAATTTTTTAAATGAGTTCCTATAAACAGCTTCTATGGATTAAGTAAAAGCAAAAAACTAAGGTTACTGTGATGACTATTTTGAATTTTATGTGTAAAGAAGAAAAAAAACTTTTAGTCTGGGGTGGTTTGTGTCATGTATTTAGTGAGCAGATCCAGACTCTATCATATACAGGGCCACACAGACATGAACACCTTCATCCAAAATGAAGAACAAATGCTTCAGAAATGTTTGGCAAGAATCAGAGCAGAGCTGTGACATACAGACTTGCTGTAGCAAGAGCTAGAAGACAGTGGAGGATGAGAATTATGCCCAGGATACTTTTATTCTAGAAAGGCTTCATCCCACAGATGCAACTATGGAGGGTTACACAATTAAATATTGCTATGATTAGTACGGTTATATGTAAGGATAAAGAAAACATGAGGACAATTATTTGGTGTCTATTTAACTCAAGGTGAAGGGACTGTTCTTCAGAATCCAGGTCAGCCACCCCCAAACAGAAAAGAACTTACCCACTTCTTCATTTTTTATTTGTTTTCTGTCATTCCTTTCTTAAAGAAATGGTGACAGAACCATAAAAACCACATTTGCAATGTCTACTTATTTGGTCAAACATAATTTAAGATAAGAGAAAGATAAAAAGAAAATTTAGGATCACACATGCAGACATAGTTGGAATACAAACAACAGAAAATAGAAATAATGTTCAGATAATGATTTTTGAACTTAAAAATAAAAGTATTAGTAAATCTTAATAAAATTCATTTATAAAACCAAGAAAACAGAACTTGTCTTTGAATAAATAAGAATTGTCATCAATTTATAACAATATTAAACCAAAAAAAGTTAAAATAAAACATTTCCTTGGGTACATAAAATAAAATATGAATTTGTGGAAGTTGATTAATAATGGTTGTTGGATAAATGTTACTGAATGTTAAATCTTGTAATTCTAAAGATAATAGTTCATAAATTAATTTCAATCAAAATAGTAATCCTGATGCTTTCAATATATACAATACCAAATTTGAGGCACTGTGGTAGTGTTGTAGCACACACCTGTAAACCCACGACTTATGTTACTGAGGCAGTAGAGTCTCAAGCTTGAGGCCAGAGAACCATACAACCAATTAGACAACAGCAAAAGTTTTTGGATATTTTGTTTGAATATATTAAAGGATTCTTAGAATGACTTCATCAAATCACTAAGCAAATAACCAAATCATTTGGTGAACATTATGCAAAGGCATAAATGCAAAATTTTACAGAAATAGCTATGAAATTATCTATGAAAATATGCATTTCAACAAAGGAAAATATGAGCATTTTCATTTTGCCTTAGTAGTTGTAGAGTTTGAGTACTGTTTCTTCCTGAGATTATTCAGTGACTAATGTTTTGTTTTTTACCATTAGTACTTACATCTTCAATATTTAGAAACTGCTAGCCTGAGTCTTTGCCCCAGTAATTCTACTTTTAGGAATATGATTGCAATAAAACATTGAAGTAAGTTGGACAATGGTGGCACATGCCTTTAATCCCAGAACCTGGCAAGTAGAGGCAGGCAGATCACTGTGAGTTCAAGGCTAACACAGTCTACAGAGGAAGTTCACAGGCAGCCAAGGCTACACAGAGAAACCCTATCTTAAAAATACAAACAAACAAAAGAAAATACACATTTATCAATGTATTTCTTGATATACTTATTTATATGGAATATATTATCAACAAACATCTTAATTCAATAAGTGTTTTTATACATACTAGGTAATTACAAAGAGTTATGACATATCTTTAAGGGGGATTACATTATGACTTTATTCACAGCTATGGAGAATGTCCTAAAATATGTATATAAATTCAGTAAGAGAGAGGCAAAAGCAAGCAGCTATTTGATATTTATTGTTTATGACTAGAATGATGGAAAGAACCCTGGTTAGGCAATACATCGTTGTGAGCCATGAGCCCCTGGGTCTAAAGCTGCTTCTGCCACTGACAGACATTGTGATCTCAGACAAATTGCTTAACTTCCCACTTCCTCACTCTGGAAAGAGACAGGTGTATTGTTGGCTCTTCTGTTCTATTCATGTTCTTGGCAGAGTGACTTGCCTAATGTAGCATTCTGGGACTATCTGGTTGTTGAGAGACAAACCTTGTTTTCGTGTCTTATAAACTACACTGATACTAAAGTCACACATAGCGGAGTCTCAAGCTAATTATACAGTCTCGAGAGCTGCAACGTTCTGTGGGAGGAAGACGACTCAGAGGAGAACTCTATTTAAACTTCTAAAGTTAGCCAAAAGTAGGTTGAATGCTCTTGTTAGCATTGCCAAAAGCAGGTGGGAGCAACCCTTTCAAACTGAAGAAATTTGACATCTGTAATTTAGAAGGAATGTCGGGGTAAGCAATATAACTCCTTTATATTTGCTTCAAATAAGGAAATCATGTACTAAAAACCACTTTAGAGCAAAAAAATCAGATGTTGCCTGAAATGGCAAAAAAAAATGTTCTCAAGATTATTCAACTTCTGATCTGTTTCTCAGGGGGAAAGATGCTAGATTTGAAAATTCCTAACAGGGTGCCCTCGAAATATATTGTTCAAGATACATAATCTTTTCTGGTTACTCAAATCAACTCCAGACTGAAATGTAAGCGACAAGTTGCTGTATAATCACTGTGCAGGGGGAATGAGTGTAGAAAGTGATTCAATATGGCCAGGACATCCTGCCCTGGATTCTCAGTTGCTTCCTCTAACTGAAAACTCCAGCATGTAAGATTAACGACTTGAGAAAGTAAGTTTGTGAACACAAATACAGAAGGACCTGACACAATGTGTACTATACTGTGTAACCCTTGAGTCATGTGGACCAGTGTTAAATTAAAAAAATGCATTTTAATGGAACTATTTTTGATTTTTTTTGAGGGCAGTGTGTGCTATCCTCATTTTAAAAACACAAGCCTTGAGTTAACCCCAGGAGATCAAATTTCCCACTTAGATAAAATAAAATGCTAGGATGACATTAGGCAAGCATTTTGAATTTGGAAAATGATCCGTAATGCTCTATAGGAGAAACTCCTTACTGTGGTTTGGGAATGGCTCATTCACTACAGGTTGGGGGGAAAACTGAAGCTGCACAACAAGCTCTAGCAAAGCTAACATCTCCTGGCTTCTACAGAAGGGTTGTGCAATAGTGAGTAATAATATTGAGCCATTTGTATATATTTTACAAACCTTCACTTTTAAGAATGAAGATCGGCTATCCCTGAATTACAATATACACTTGTACATTTTTTTACACTCAGAATAGACAAAAAGTTGCAAATATCTCAATTATATATTAAGATTTATTTATACAGACTATAAGTCTACTGATAACTAAATTATCTCAAATAGAACACATTTGTGTAAGAACCAAATCTATCAGTTCAGAAGGCTACACACACTCTGGTCACCACCTTCATGCTCCATGCTAAAACATTTCCTATTGTCCAGGTTCATCAGAACTCCAACTTCTGACTTAATATTTTTGTTGGTTTAATTGGAACCTGAAATTTGCTGAATTGTGTGGCATGCGCTCATTTTTATCTATCATCTTTTATTTATTTATTTATTTATTTAAACCTTTTTTATATTTATTTATTTATTATGTATACAGCATTCCTTCCATGTATGCCTGCAGGCC
>LOJH01010399.1:0-17276 GCA_001685095.1 Ellobius talpinus
TTGGGCACGGGGTCTCTCCCGAAGGAAGACATCCCTCGGGGGTCTTTCAATGGGTTAATTTAAATTGTAAGAGCTAGTTAATAATAAGCCTGAGCTAATAGGCCAAACCGTTTATAATTAACATAAGCCTCTGTGTGTTTCTTTGGAACTGAATGGCTTGGTGAGACAGAAACTTCTATTTACAATATTGGGCTATCCTGCTATTGTCATGATTTTCTACCTTACCACGGATGCAGGAGAAATTGAAAGTGCCCATGGACCAAAACCTCTAAAACTATAAACCAAAACATTACAATAAATCTTGTTTCTTTTAAAATAATTTCTGTCAGACATTTTGTCAAAGTGTTTAAAACAAAACGCCTTTATGCTCTTCTGCATATCACCAAGGTTACCTCTTAGTAGCATTTTAACCTTCCTTTCTCACAGAATGTGATGGCACAGTATAAGCTCATGATTTTTGCCCCTCACCCTAGACAGTCATTTGCATTAAAACAGAATGAAGACATTTTAAAATAGGAACTCTATATAGCTATATGATTTCATAAATAGAAGCCATTAGATAACAAACAAACTAGAGATGTCGTTCAGGGAATAAATGCATGTGGAGCATGTACAAGGCTTCCTGTCCCATTTCTAAATGTAACAGGGTCAGTGGAATGCTGAACCTTCCCCTAAGCATCCAGATGCCCGAAGTACAATGCACATTCCTCTTCCCAGATGATGGAACATGGAGACCATCTCTATTGGAATAGTTCTTTATTTCATATTTTATAAAATTACATGTTTATTCCCTCTCCTCTTTCTCTTTCTCTCCCTCATGTGTGTATGTGTGCACACATGTATACCTACCATAACATGTCTGTAGGTCAGAAGAGTTAGTACATTCCCTCCCCTGAGGGGATCCTAGGGATGTTCAGGTCATCAGGCTTGGCAGCAAGGGCCTTTCCCTGTGGGGCCAAGTTGTCATTGGCTTTTATGGCAATAAATATATTCATTCAGTTCTATTATATAGGTTCAGTTTCAGAGAGGCCACAGTAAGAGATTGAATCTGGGTTTTAAAAGCTTCAATATTTTTAATTAACTTGCAAATGTAGCACTGACACAAAGGTGGGATTTTTGTTCAATTTTTATTTTTGCTTTAGGAACTATTTACAGTGGGTTTGATGCTTTATTTAAAGTGAGAAATGTTCTTTCCATTGAACTCTATTCACCAGCACAATGGTGATTGGTTTTCATATCTTTTTGACCTTGAACACACTTGAAAGCACATCTTCCAAGAGTGGTATGCTGGCCCACTGAGTCCACTTCCCAGGGTATCAACTGACAGAGGCAAAGGCACATACTCATCAGTATGGGGTAGAAGAATAAAGTATCATCCTAGGCAAGGGGTGTGGCATTCTCTGTCTCTGGGCTATAGGGCCCGGGTGTACCGTTGTTCTCAGAGGTTCATCTTGAGGACAGTTTCTGGTCAGCTAACTAAAACAATCTGTTTGTTCCTGTGCTCCCTCTGCCCCCGCCTGGTGATTAGCTGTAGGGCATTGTTTGCTCCATCTTTGGTATGGTAATTTCCCACCTGCCTGGGCAGGAATCCTTGTGCAGCAAGCTAGGTATATAAGGATTTCCCCAAGGTTGAATAAACAGCGTTTGGCTGATCTCCTTTTGAATGACCCAGGTCTCTTTGTGTGTTCTTTCAATCTCCATGCCCTTGCCCAACTTGTAAGGTACAGTGGAGCGCGAACTGTACCGAGGGGGTAACACCGAATCGGGTGTTACACTGGTCTCACTTCTTCATTAGCTAAATACAGAATCTTTTGTTATTTCTCCAACACTGTCCACTAAAAATAGACTTTCCCTCCAATGTTGACTATTTGTGTGTGTCTCTCTGTGTCTGTGTGTGTGTGTGTGTGTGTGTGTGTGTGTGTGTGCATGTTTGGGTATATGTGAGTGTGGATATGTATGCATATGTGCCTGTATACAGAGGCCAGAGGTGAACCTTAAGTATTGTTCCTCAGGTCACATCCACCTTGGTTCTCGAGAGGATGTCTCATTGACAAGTAGGCTTGGCTGGCTGGACATCTGCTTGCTCCACCTCCCCACCACTGAGATTACAAGCAAGCATTACCATGCTCAGCTTTTTAAATTCAGGTTCTAGGGACTGAACCCAGGTCCTCAGATTTGCACAGCAGGTTCACTACTCATTGAACTATCTTCCAACCTCTCAATATTTATGCTTTAAATAACAAACTATCTTGAGATTCCAACACAGGGCAGAGTCTCTCCAACTAATCTGTTCTCTTTAGAGGACCGCAAACATCTGAAACCTAATATAATAGCAAGATACAGTAATCAAAGAAGTGCTTATTACATAATAAACTTGGCCAGTTGTCTACTTTTATTATGCTTTTTTCAGAAAATTTTTGCCATTAGATCCTAGGATTTATCAGAATTCCAGGACTGAGCCCAAATGTTCCTTATTGACAATTAAGTTTTCTTCCTTTTGTATGTCTCCGTGCGTGTGTATGTGTGTGTACATATGTGCATATGCATGCAGGTGCACAGGTGTATGTGGACATATATGCAAATGTGTGTGAATGCACTTTCTCCTCTTGAATTCAAACTCCATCTCCTTCTTGTTTTCTCCATATGGACAGTAGATGCAGGATATCACTCTCACCTGATCACAGAACTGGCTACAATCACACTACTCCTGTAGATAGAATCCTTCCAGATAAACCGAGAAACACTAGGTACATTGGAAAGGTCTGCGTAAAGCAGATTGCTCTGAATTCCAAGGTCTCACTGTCCAGCGTCTATATCCCTAGAACTCTCTTTAGAGTCCTCAGACGCAGAGCCTCACATTCAAGGGAAGCCTTCAAAGACAATATCCACTCACAGCTACCTCCAACCACTCTGTATGCATGTGGAAAAGTATCATTTGTTCCCTGAGGTTTTCATTTCTAACTTTCTCTCTCATAATAAACCAAAGACCCTAAAAGTAACCCAACTTGCCCTGTTGTCTTAGATAGGGTTTCTTTGTATTGTTATGAAGAGACACCGTGACCATGGCAACCCTTACAAAGAAAAACATTTAATTGGGGAGCTTACAGTTTCAGAGGTTTAGCCCATTGTCATCAGGGCAGGACACAGTGGCATGCAGGCAGACATAGTGCTTGAGAAGGAGCTGAGAGTTCCACACCCTGAAGAAGGCTACAGCAGGTGGACTGTATCACTGGACGTAGCTCAAGTGTAGGTATCTTGCTGCCTCAAGATCCGGATCACAAGTGTGTCCTTCATTTCTGGCTTGTAGATAGCCATCACACCTGCTAATATTAAAATGCCTCGCTTTCCCTCCTCTTCTTCTTCCTCCTCTCACGGCTTCATGAATCAAGACATGTTCCTGGGGTCACTACACTATTCCAATATTCTCTTTGGTTCAAAAACTGGTTATTTTCTCCCACTGTGATGCCAATTCTTGGTTGTCAACTTGACTATATCTGGAAGGAACTACAATCCAGAAATGGAGGGCATACTTATGAGAGATTTTCTGCTTGGTTTGAAGTGGGTGAAGCCACTTCTAGTCCAGACCTTTGAGGTATAAAGACACTGGGTCTTAAGGCTAGAAGACACAGGCCTTTAATTCAGATCATGAGGTGGGAAATGAATGCCTTCAATCCAAATCTTTAATGCCTTCAATTCAATACCTTTAATATGTGCCATACCTTTGCTGGGAGTCTATGTAAGGATGTAGAAGAAGGAAACTTTTCATCTTTGCCTGCTTGCTCTAACCTTGCTAGCACATTCATCCCTTTGACGGCATTGGAGTCTACTTCCTTGAGTTTCCAGCAAGACCAGCTGAGTCACACAGCCTTGTGAATAGAGTATCTACTAGATTCTTGGACTTTCTCTTCACAGTTAGCCACTGTTGGATTACCTGGACTGTAGCTTGCAAGTCATTCCATATATACATATATATATATATGTATATATATATATATATATTGTAAGCTCCATGACTCTAGAGAGCCCTGACTAACACACCCTCTTGAACAATGAATGGACAGAGGTAGAAGCAGTAATACTTAGTGAAAGAACAGAAGAGAGAAGAGTAAAAGTACCAACTTTGGCCTCAACAAACCAACTCTTCCAACATTATGATGATTTTAAGCAATTGAATTCTCATCTAGTCACTCCGTACCAAGGCTACCTCACCAACCTTGAAGGTCTACTAAGATCCAAACTTCTCCGATGAGCACCTCAACTGCCCTTAAATGGGAGCCAGATCTAAAAAGGTGCCATAGAGAGGAGGAGGCAAAGAGAAAGGGACAGACAGCAGGAAGGTGGGGAGATCAGGATGGAGGGAACTGTAAATTGGCGAAGTTTTGTTCCCCAGACAACAACTTGTTTATTTGGGGTACTGTACTCATAGGCATGGCTGTACTGAGTCCCTTCTGTTTCTAGAGTGCCACACACCCTTTGAGTTTAAAAAGAGAGGAGAAATGTCCCAACTAGTTACAAACTTCCAAGACAGTAATTAAATAATCCCACATCTTGCCTTACTTGCTGTCAAAATAATTGTTTGACTTCAATCACTTTGGGCATCAAAATTTTGGGCATTAAATCCAAGGAACATGGTCCCCAAACTACCAGCCCTGGTCAATCTGTCTTCCTGCCTATAAGAGCCATTCCTCCTGAAGCTTATTTTTTAAATTTAAAATAGAACACAGTCTACTGACTATCCTTGGCCCATGACATCTGGAGGGTTTTTTCTTTGAAGAAGTGGGTTAGCCCTCTGCTTCCTGGGATATCTTTGCCCATCCTATAGGAAGGTTGGTATAGACAGTCTAAGTCACCAGATGCAGCAGAAGGGAGATTTTGCCCCCCTCCCCGTTCCATCCTGCAAACAGCCCAGCACATCCTTCTCCCCCACACCTGCTCTCCATGGCACAATACCATTGTAATCACAAGCTTCAGGGCCTGTCTGGGAACTCCCAAGACTTAGGAACAGTCTTGAGTGTCGGAGAGTGTGAAATCCTGTGTAAGTATAAGGTAGCAATAACTCCAGTGCCTCCACATTCCAAGTATCATTTACCATAACTATAAACCTCTGACAGTTAGAGTGTGCCATTTTAGTTCCAATGTCTACACTTCCAAAGACCTAGCCATGGAAGGAGAAGGGTGCTAATGTTTCTCAAGGGCCCCTATGAGCCAGGGATCCTGTCAGGTATTCCTCATGCTAGCACAAAATGCCCACAATCTACAAGGCAGTAAGCAGTATCTTCAAGGCCGATACTACTAAAAGTGAGGGAATGTCATGTCAGGAATGAAAAGGAAGGGCAGCTGGTAGTTAAACCGGAACTGAAACATACCACTTCTAGGAGCATGTTCCAGAGAAGCAATCTCTGCAGATTATCAGAGGGTTCCATAAAAGATGTAACTGTCTAGGCTATGACCATGGGGACATGTGGTCGAGGCGGGGCAGAGAACATCTTTAGGAAAGAAGCTGTTAAGGTTTGGGAAACATAAAAGCAAACAAATCTGCATTGCTATGCTGACACAGGACTCAAGGCTTTATCTTGTCACCTCATCACGTGTCCAGCCTACAGAGGACTCCTCCCAAAAAAAAGTCTGCTACGGCTGAGACAGTTCATTCACAACTGCTCTCCAGCAGGGCACATGCAGAACTGTGAAACCGACAGGGGGCACACTAGGGCTGACATGGGAATAGTGTCCCCAAGAATGTGCAATTCAATAACCTCGATCCCTTGGAATCCCTCTACTTTAGCTCCTCCTTGTACCACACGGATTCACCCCACCCTCTGCCTATGTTTTGAACCTCAGAAACTTCTGGCACTCAGGAACAACCCTCCCCTGAGGCCAAGAGAGCCTTAAAGCATTGTTCTCCATTGCCGGGAAAAGCCAAGTCCTCCCAAGTTATTCCTTAACACCCAGCCCCTTAATCTCACATGCTGTCTTTTGACAATGGCTTAATCCTAGGCAAGTCCACCCTTCTCAGTTGCTTGAAAGTTGCTTGTCTGTGCCTT
Source organism: Ellobius talpinus (assembly GCA_001685095.1). Lineage (NCBI taxonomy): Eukaryota > Metazoa > Chordata > Mammalia > Rodentia > Cricetidae > Ellobius > Ellobius talpinus. Next base: position 6,042 of record LOJH01010399.1, read on the forward strand.
TTGCAATTCCTGGTCCAGTCTCACAAAATCTACCTCATCCTCAGTGTCTCAAGATGACATTTACTTTTATGCTCTACCTGTCCCTGGAGATCTCTGCCTCTTCCACTTCTATCTAGTGATGGCTCTGTGTTTCCCACTATCATGGATTCGCATCATTCAGTAGAACATATTCCTGGAGAAATCCAAATACGGCTTCTTATAAAAAGTCAAAGGTCTGTAGCCTCCACCGGGCTATACTACTCAGTTCCCTTTTATTACTGCTATCTCCTAACCTGCTGATTGCCCACCCATATATGCTTCAACACTGAGCTCACTGCCTTCCTGTATCATTTTCCTAGTGATGGTTTTGGAGACTGTGCTGATCCTGGTTCTACATCATCACTTCCCCTGGCAATCCTACCTACCTGACCTGCCTACTCCCAGGGCTTTAACTGAGACTTTGGCAGTGTTGGTACCAGAGTCCCTACAGGATTTTGATTTTTCTGAACTCAGCTATCAGACCTTAGGTGGCTTTCCCCCCATCAATTAAGTCCTTAAGTAGCTGCTCTCCTCGGACCTGTCACCTCTGTGATGGCTAATATTTGTTAACAATTTGATCAAATCTGGGATCAACACACATCTGGGTGGGTCTATGAGGGTGTTTCCTGGAAGGGTTAACAAAGGATGGAAGACCCTCCTTTGAAGCGGGTGGCCCCTAGCATGGTAGCCCAGATATAAAGAGGTCTGAAGGAGAGAAGGTTCATGTTTGCCTGCTCACCTTCCTCCTTGCTTCTACCACTGATGCTGTCATCCCTTACAGAACTGGAACCCAGTTTCTTTGACCCTCTAATTTAGACTGAAGACCAGCATCTCTCCAGGGCTTCAGCACCAGCTCAGGACTGCTGAGGCATCCAGTCTCACTGGCCGGGCAGCTACCAGGTTCTCAGCCCATTTGGTATGTAGATGGTGACTGTTGAACTACTCAGCCTGAATCATGTGAGCAAATCTAATAACCTCTGTGCAGTATATATTCACTGTGCCAGTTCTCCTCCTCTAGAGATCCCTGACTAATACAACCCCCTCATCCTTCCAGAACTTTCTTACCGACTGCAGATTCTGACACTCCTTCCCTTTGAATCTACACCCAGTTCCATTTACTAGTTCTTCTTCCATCTAATTGAAGACTCAATTCTAAGTAAGCTCAACTTTCCACTTCCAAAGAGCTAAGTATGGCTGAAGGAAAATGCAGTTGTATTAGGCAATTTCCCTTTAGATGTATAATAAAATATCTCAAGTGTCTCCTACTGCTCAGTACCCTTTAACTTTCCTCTAGTCAATCTACTGCATGACCCTCCTGGGGTGGGGAAACTGTACCCATTCTTTTCTTTGGACCTCCATCTTCTCTTCTTCCCATTAACCTTCAAGATCCCCTTCTCTCTCTTTTAACTCAGTGATTTAAAAGAAAGAATTCATGAGGCCATCACTCTGGGTGCACTCTCAGGAAGAACATTCCCTTACCATTTAGCCAAGCAGAAGACACTGAGGACCCAATCCCTGCTCTGAGTTACTGCTGTTTGGGAGAGACCAGTTATGTGTTGTTGTTATTTTGTGGCTGTTGGTGCTGTTTTGTTTTGTTTTTAACATAGTACATAATTACCGGGGGGGACGACATTAATTTTAACAGTCTTCAGGGTGACACCTGACAAACGTCAATGCATGTAGAGTTATTTATTAATCACAATGGAGAAGCCAACAAAAGTTTTGGATTTCTTGTGCCTTCCCTGCTACTTCCCCCAGCACCTGTTTACAGTCACAGGGGACATATGTGAACTTCTGGAATTCTTTTCTTTGCCTCTGAGGCAGCCAAGGGACAGGAGGCCAAGATAGGTGGAAAAGAACAGAGTCCCTTCTCCCTAGAGGTCTTCTGTGCAGACCAGTCCAAGGAGACAAACAAGAGGAAGGAACTCTTTAAACAGACAATGGACCAAACAGTGATTTACCACAGAAGTTGAAATTCTGAATAATTACCATCAATGGTAAGGCTTGGCATTTAAGAAAACATTGTAATAGTTTTGAATGTTGTTCCAAAGAAGAATCATCACTTAAGTATGATCCTTAAGAAGTTTCATGGTAAAAAAGTTCATGGTGGGACATGACACTCATGATTTAATAATATTGGAATTTTTGAGACTTAGACATATTGAGAATTTGAAGAGAAAAAGTAAAATGTACTGTGAGAATGATCTAATCTCTCAGAGCCCATTCTATGCTTTGACTAGGTTCACAAGTTGCTCTCTGAAAAACAAATGATCAGGTTAAGTTCAGGAAGACTGACATGCCCTATTTGCTTTTGCAAAAACGTTAGAGGTGCTCAGAGACTTACAATAGAAGACCATGTCTTAACTGGTTAGACTGCACACAGCACTCCCAGACCTACCCACCCCCTTCTACACCCACCTGTAAAATGTCGAAGCATTCAACTTTTTCACAAACACAGATCTGGCCAAATGTTAGCATTTATGATATAGATTCTAAAACATGCATGATTATCATTAATATTGTAGCTATTGAGGACAGGCCTCTGGCGTGTATACTATTGCAAAGGTAAGGAACCTCCTTACTGAGTAGAGTGCTCGAACTGTATCCAAGTATAACCTCACAATGTTGCTTAACCCAGTCAGTCAGTGATGATTCATGTTGACTCTGTTGTGTTGATTCATGTCTGCAAGAGGAAGGATGACCTACAATAACCACCAGACCAATTGAAAGGGAATGGGTGACCTGAGCACTAGCATTCAACTCCATGTGCTTCTTGATTGTGGATGCACTACAACTAGCCATCTCAAGCTCCTGCTGCTATAACCATAACGCCCCAGTGGTGATGAACTATATTCTGGAACTGTTAGCCACAATAGACCCTTCCTTCCTTAGGTTGTTTTCTGCCAGGTATTTTGTCACAGAAATACAACTAATATATGTCCTATTCCAAAGAAACTGGGATGCAAAGTTACCTTTGAGTATCATCCCTAAACTAGCTTGTAAGCCTTTGAACTATGGCTTTCCAAAATATAGAGGTTGCCATCAACATCATCATCATCATCATCATCATCACCATCATCATCATCATCATCAGTTGTCATCAGCTGTCATCTACCATGTGCCCAAGTATCTATAAATCCTGCTCTCATTCCTGAAATTGCCAGAGGAGAGAAAGCTTGGACAACCAACTATTCCACACACCATAAAGCCTACTTCACTGTGCTCAAGGTCTCCCAGTATGAAAATGCCTTAGCAGATAGGATGATATTGCCCAGCAAGTTGCCACAAAGACACAGCCTCAGTACTGACAAGACCATAAATTTTATACTGAGTTGAACAATTACCACGCTCAAGATTAGATAACACAGACTAGTCCCAATCAACTCATTTGGTCTATAGATTTATTCTGGAAACAACTCTTAAGATGAACCCGGAGAGCCCAGCAGTGCTGTTGAGGGAAAGTGCAATATGGACACAAGGAAGGTCTGGGGTCTACCCAGGTGTCAGAGAGGTCTGAGGTCTACCCAGGTATCAGAGAGGTCTGAGGTCTACCCAGGTATCAGAGAGGTCTGAGGTCTACCCAGGTATCAGAGAGGTCTGAGGTCTACTTGGCTATCAGGGAGGTCTGAAGTCTACTGGGGTATGGTGGAGGTCTGGGGTCTACCCAGGTATCAGGGAGGTCTGAGGTCTACCTAGGAATGCTGAAAGAAAAGACCTAAGTGGGGGTTAGAACTTGCATTGTAGGGTGAGAACACACACACAGGGCCCTGAGCCATGGGTTGCTTTCTCATTTGGCCCTTGCCCCAGGGACACAGCATCTTTGCTTCTCTGTACACTCCCTTCCCAAGAACTGCAGAGCAGCCAGCTTGATTAAGACACTCCAACCAATAAAGGCAGCATTGACTGGCTCCCATGGCTCCTCCCAGGTACTAATTACCTTCATTGGCGCAGCCAGCTTCCATGGAAACCTTAGAAAAGCAGCCATGTGCTCAACATCCTGTACCAAATGAGGTCTCCTGATACTCAAACACTCTGCCCTACAACCAAAGGACCCTGTGGGGTATTCCCATCATTAGGACAAGGCAAGAGCGCCAGGCTCAAATTTCCCTTGGCAGAGCACAATCACCTGGTGAACATGTTCCTGTCCCTTGGTGACCCCATCAAGTTTCACTGACTTTCCCATTACAGCAGGGGCAAGTGGGGCAGATCCAACGGTGCCCCATGACCAACTCCTAGATTTTATTGTCTCTCTGAGTCTTGGGGTACTGGATGTGGCAACTCCCAATTTGCAAGCAGCACTTGGCTTTCAGTCTCCATTTCCATGACTGCTTGGATCATGAGGTGCTTCCCCTCCCCCTGCAGATTTTGGCTCCTGCTACTGGGAGAAAGCCTAAGGGTCTCCTATGCCTGCCTGCAGGGGCAGCTGTACTCCTAAAGCATCCTGAACCTCAGCTGGCCATCTGCTGGGGACAAGGGGAAAAGAAAGGCATTATGGAAATAGGAAGGGAGCTGAGGGCTGGGGCAGGCATTCCTTGTCACTTTTGATAAATCGCACCCTCCCTCAATTGCTCTCGCCTTGCCTTCGTTGTGGCAAAGTGATTATTGAGGAAGTGCCAGACAAAACCTTACAGAAAAGAAATGGTCTCAGGCAGATGTGCTCCACTTCCCAAGAGCCCCCATGTCTCTCTGTGCCTGTGACTGTGACATAGCATCCCAGAAGCTTCCAGAGCTCCCCACAGCACTCACAAGGCCAAGAACATGGACCAGTAAGTGGGGAAAAGGGAGAAAGTCAATAGACTTGACTGGATACAAAGTTTTCTCCAATGAAGACCTCAGCTACTCCATTAAAAAGAAACAAAACAATAACAACAACAAAAACAAGATGTTTGCTTCTAGAATGGGGAATGGGCCCTCCTGTGAAACTACATAACCATCAAAACACAGATCCCCAACTTATCTCTAGGTGCTATATTTTATGTGATTCATGTGTTTCTTCAATCTTTATTTTATTTTATTTTTTAATGACCACTAAGCTTCCACTAGGGAGGGGTTGACTTCCTGGCCAAAGTAATCCATTTCCAGCCAACATCGTCTCATGAATAATTTCCATACTTACTGGGCTTTTATTTATCACAGTTCCCTTTGCACAGGTGAGGAACAGCATGAGAGAGAATGTTCACTCACTTGCTCTCCCAGGGCTGCATATGTGAAATCCCCCTTATTCTCCTGGCCACAAGCCTCACCAGCTCGCAGAACAGCATGTGGATGGAGGATCAAGGTGTGTCTGCCTGCACAGCTTGCAAGACGGCCTACAGGTCTGCAAATTAAATGTGAGAGATCAGGGAAGACTGACCCATCCCAGGAAGGGAGAACAGGACCCTGACAACCCAGCTAATGTCTATAATCACAGTGATAAAGGCCTGTAAATGGCTTCATTCCACACTGTCACTCACAGCCCTGGCTGTGCCCTCACTCCTGCTGCCTCCAGTGACCTCTGTGATGGCTGAGAAAACAGCTTCCCGCTGTGAGTTCTCTTACAGAACAGCCAGATGGGGTGGGTTTGCTCCATCATTTGTGCCTGTAAAGGGAAAATGCCAACAGAAAGATTCATGGTAATCCATCCCATCTCTGCAAAGCTTCTCTGATTTATTAGGGCATAAACTGCTGTACAAGCTGTAATGAGACATGAATGTTCTGGAAGGCCTATGAACTCCAGGAGGAAATGTCTTACCATCACACTTCTGTGCACCTCATTTATTAACAGTTTATGCTGACATAGCCTGGAAAATCCTGCCAACTTCAGAATCCATGGCAGTCACCTTTGGGGTGGGCGTGGAAGAAACGCAGGAAGAGATGTCCAACTCAGACAAGGGACTGAAAACTTATTGGCACACTGCGTACAACCTCCAAGGCTTGTGAAGTACATAGTAGTCTCACGACCATGCTTTCTGGGGTGCAGGTGCAATTGGGGGCAAGGAGTCCCCAGCTGTTAGATAGACAGATTTAACTGAACGTTTTGCTTCACCAGTGTCTCTTGGTCCTGAATGGACATGGGAAAGAGTATGCTTAGATTTCATTCAGAGCCCCTGTTACTGGCTTCAACTCCTCTATCATTTGAAGAGTGTTTTCCCCAATCTAGGGGCTCCAAAACAATTACCGTATTTGTGCACTCTAAACGTTGCCCTTTTGATTCTAAATATAGATTAAAAAATGAAGAGCAGACTGGTCCATGTTCTTTTATATTTCCTGTAGTTTATAGCCATTTCTTTTCCTTTCCTTAAAGTGTGTGTACCACTTTAATTCGGTTTGGGCTTCATTTGTCAAATGTCACGAAAGGAATGAGCTGAAGTAGTGAGTGACCAAGAGAATACACAGCATCCTGACGTGAGATTAGGCATTAGCACCCATGAGATCAGCTTCGGACACCCTTGCATTCATTTCCACACTCTCTCCGAAGCGTAGCGTGTGTCAGAGATCTAGCAGGAGCAGGTACAGCACAGCCAAGGACTGACGGAGTGGTGTGCAGAGTCTAGTGCGAAGCAGAATGGTGAAAGGAACGATTTCACAATGAAAACGGCAGGACATTCGGCCAGACTCGGGGATTTTCTGAGCATGGAGCCCCCAATGTCTGTGCCTAGTAACACCCTCCAGAACCCAGAACCCGTTCTGTTCCAATCCTTGAGGAGCGTGTGGCTTAACCAAGGCCAAACATTCAGACTCAGTGCTCAGGAGGAAAGCAGCACTACCATGTGAAGCCTGACCAAGGCATGCGAGTTAGGCTGCACTGAGGGCAGGGAATGCCTGTGTCTACACCGGAAACTATTCTTGTGCTTGTCTCCTTGCAAGAGACAGAGAGGCTTAAGCAAATGCTTCAAGGAGAGAGCCCGTGATTGGAAAAGAATCCGGTTTAACAAAGTAGAGGAAGTGTCTTCTTTGCCAGAGGCTGTATGCACCTTACTTTGCCTTGCCGGCTCTCTGGAACTGCTGGGGAAGAGGCCACTGCGGAGAGCTCAGGACTGAGGGCTTTCCCATCTGCTGTGTTGCCAAGAGAAACATAAGTAAACCCTCCTGGTTCACTTGGGCCTGTAGATGTTTAATGGGCACTGGAACAAGGTGAAAAGGCAGGGTAACCGTTTTCCTCTTTGCCACCTTAATCTTCAGGCTAAACTCCATTCAACTTTCATGCAGACATGCAAATTGCCCAGTGAAGCTGGTCAGCTCCTCTTGTCCTCTTTGGGCAGCTGCTGTGGTTTGGGCATCTGAATGTTTTAGACAATACCATGACCACCTTTTAGCCCGGCTTGGCAAAATGAAAGTGTGTTTTTCCTTCTGATCAGAGCCTGGTCTCACCATCAGTCAGCTGTCAGTGGTAGCAACCTTCTGCTTCTGAACCCATGAGCTTGGCTTCTATTCCCTACACACCTGGCTCACATCTACTGTTTCTATGCCTAAAGTCCTCTTGTCTCCCCAGATAGTTGCCTGAGTCTTCTTCTAAGGTTCTCACTCCTCGTGCTAAGTGGCTGAAACAATAAATGATAAACCCATTTTCACCACTACAGCCTTCCTGGCAGGCTAGCCAAGAGACTTACATTGCAAACATCAGAAGAAAGTATTTGTTTTTAGATTAAGAGACTGAGAACCCCCTTTGCTGCAAAGCAAATGTCAAGACTGAGCTCAGGATGCATTCCACACCTGAGCAATAAGACTGTGTCAATACTGCCTGGAACACTGTCACTGTAATTAAACACAGAGAAAGGCCAAGGATGTCTCTACACCCAACAGTGGAGCCTTTGCTCACATTAACTATGCTGGTCTTGGGTTCTCAAAGCATCAGACCCAACATCCTAGCAGGGCTCCTGGTGGCAAAGACTAGAATCTGCCAGGGCGCATGCACTTGAGAAACTACAGAAAAGTGAAGGCCAGGGTTTTGACCTTGGTCACGTGTACACAGGTCAGTATGGAAAGCAGAAAGGGACTTTGATGTACTGTTCCCTTTGCCTCTTCTATCAGACCTAATTTGTTATTAATATTTCAGCTATTCTCTCCTGTGTTTAGGGGACTTGACTTTTTAATTCATCAATATTTCATGAGGCCTATTGATATTTGATCTTAAAATCAAAGTGTTCCTTAAACACAAACAAATTAAAGAATCCTCTGAGATTTTGAGTAAGGAAATGGTTTTCTTTATAGAAAATCTGCTTTATTTTGCTCTTTAAATGTGTGGTTCAAATACATATATTGTTTTTAACAAACCGGACTGTTGCATCTGTGTTTAAATCAAGGAAAGTGATCCACGAGATGATCCAATGTCCTGTTAGGTCTGAAGGTATAGGAAGGAGTCACAATAAAATGAAACAGGCTCAGCTAACATGTCAAGTAGAAAGTCCCTGCAGGTACCACTGACACTGACCCCTCTTACTGATCCCTCCTACCTTCTACTATGGATGAGCATTACTGATGTTTCCAACTAGCTAAGATCAAAGCTGACTGGCAGATGTCATAATCCAGTCTTAAAAATCCAATTCCTATCTTTTGCTTTTTTATGGTAACATCAAATCCTAAGATTCAAGGGTTCCACCTTCATGTTTGAAAAACATTCATTTAAAGAAGGGTCTTTTTATGAATAACTTATGAATGAATGTTATAAGGACGTCTGAAGCTGTGTTCATGTATCATACATGCTATAGTAGTCAGAAAGTAGAGGAAGAACTAAGCTCTACTGGACCCAGACCTGTGGATTTAACTAGAGCTGCCTCTGCTGAAACCATGAGTGAACTAGCCTTTGGAATAACAGAGTTCATAAGCAGTTCTCTGTGCATGTGGACCATGTGGTATATGTGTATGTATTCACACGTGGGCACGTATATGCAGGTGTGTATACCATGCATGGAGTCTGGGATTCAACATCGGGTATTCCTCAACCTTATTGTTTGAGGCAGGGTCTCTCATAGAACCTGAAGCTCACTGATTTGTCTAGACTGACTGGCCAGTGGTTTCCAGAAATCTACCTATCTTCACCTACAGCCACACCACATGTGCATGCCACAACATTCAGCTTTTTACAAGGATGTGGCCCAACTGAGGCCCTCGTTCTCCAACAGCAGATACTTTAGCAGGTGAGCCACCTCCCTAGTCCCAGGAATAGCTTTTCTGATGGGAATAAAATCTGGTTCTAGATCTGCTCCTGGTTGCAGCCTTCAACTCAAACCACATGGGCAGATTCTGCTGGCTCGGAGCCAGATAGACGTGTCTAATGACACTAGGTGTCCAGACACTGTTGGGGATAACACAGTTCTGGGTTTCCCTCACACTGCTAGGTAATCCCTGAATCACATGGCTCAAAATAAGACTGACCTTCTTTCTAGTCTAGGAAAATTTAGTTTCCCATCCTTCAAGTCCTTCCTGTATTTGTCTGGTGGCACACGTTTGGACAGAAGGGGCTTTAAAACAAAACTACCCTTACTATCTGCAGCCGTCAGAACAGACGCAGGGACCCTCATGTGAAGGGAGGAAGGTGAGAAGACACCTGAGCATTCTTCCCTGCGGTGTCACCATGTGATGGAGCAGTTCCACACAGAGCCTCTGCAAGGATACATGTAGAAACCAAGGCAGAAACACCCCTTGAATCTTTCTCCAAATGGCATCTTCTTGGCCCAGTTTCTACTCACTAATGCATTATGGAAAAATCTACTTCAAAGGAACGTTTAAGCACAATTTTTTCTAACTTTGTCTCGTTACCAAGGACTTACTTATAAAGAAAGCTTTTTATTTTTCTGTTCGCTTACCTAGTTTTTATGTACATTATCTCCGATTTTCTCAGTGTCAGCTTCTCCTGCATTATTAATGCAATCCACTGACGCTGACTATTGAGAATTGAAAAGATCTTGAGTTTGCCTCAAGATTAAACATAAATTAAGGAAACTATCCTACCTTTTTACCTAGTAGTGAAATACAGTCCTGTGCCCAGAGGCAGATTTCCATGGGATAGATTTACCTCTTCTGTCTGCATGTTGCTCTCAATCCTTATTCACCCTTCCATTCAAATGTCCACCATCATCTCCTTGCAACTGTCTCCTGACTTTCCCAGAAACTCATTCACTCAGCCACCTATCCAACCCCACCAAGGACTACTGCTGCAGCTTAGCAGTCCAAGGTCAGTGGACTAGTGCCCCCTGGCTTCTGTCATCTACTCCCATTCCTGGCTGTCCTTGTGGTAGTATAAATCTTACTAAGTCCTTTGGGGGAAATCATTGCAGGCTGGGATTAGTAGAGCTACTTTATGCTTGGCCATTTAAAAAGTATCTGAAGCTAAGGAAAACGGAATTTCTTGGAATTAAAAGGAAGTACCTCATAAAAATAACTTGGTGTTTCATTCCCAAGGTCTGTGACAGCAAGGAAAACTTTTCTTGTTGAGTGAGGAGGCAAGCCCCAAAGGACTGACTTGGAGCTCAGTGCTAAAGGACAGACGGCACCAGAGAGATGAATGTGTTTCATTCCTTGAACTTACTCCACAGGCATAATTAGAACTCCTCTGAGAAGTCACCTAATTATGTAATATACAGCAAAGTATGTGAGCATTTCATTTTGGCATTAAGCAGCATCTATCAAACTCCCTTTTAGTCTACGATTCCATACTTGAAGGGGAACAAACAGGATAGGTAGGTCATTTCCACGGTGATGCTTTCCAGTTAGCACCAGCAGCTCGTCTAAAGGTGGAGGATACATCTTCCCCTTGAGGCATCTCTAGAGAAAAGGCATCTTATATCACCCTGGCATATTATTAGATGTCCTTGTTGTCCTAGAGTAGTGTAGCCTTGGGTACATTATTTCTCACAGAAATATTGGTAATGGGGGGACCAGAAGAGACATCCCTAACCAGGTGGTTATTCTCCCTCTAGGTTGCCTGGATGGAACAGGGCTACCTGGCCCAGCAACAGAGCTTATGGTAGAAGCTCCTGGAGTCCTAAGCTGTGCTACCACTCCTACCCCACCTACCGATTGTCCAAGGCTCCTTCTGCCTCCTAATAGCTGGTCTAGAAGTTTCTTCCACCTCACTGGCCTCCAGGAGGAAGCATTGCTCTCTGACTTTTCTGTCACCAACAAGCCTCCCCTCCCACTCTGGACCCAGGAACTAGCCTTAGCACTTTTAAAAAACTTCTCACTGGGACTGGAGAGATGGCTTAGTGGTTAAGAGCATTGCCTGCTCTTCCAAAGGTC